>CAKNYM010051080.1:22396-41864 GCA_932195095.1 Andricus curvator
GCAGGGTCCCACTAAGAGCAACTGCCATCCAAAAAAATGTCAATAGCCCCCAGTAACACCGCAGTAAATCCAACCTATGGGCACGTCTCACAACCGTGAGATGGGTGGTCATAGGCAACGACAAAATCACAACGACAGGCCGGCGAAACCCTCGTGTGTCTTGAGGACACGAAGCGACCCAAGGATGACAGCTTTCTGCATCCATCTCGCAAGTGCCTTGGCATATTTTTGGAACGCGGGTATGGCTATATATATATATATATATATATATATATATATATACATACATACAGTGAACCCCGGATATAGGCATCCCGAATTTAGACATTCCGACTAAGGCGTGACAAAACAGAGAAAGAAACAGGAAAACAACAAAAAAGGAGAGAGACCAAATATTTCGGAGTCCTTTGATTTAGGCCCGCCTTCAACTCCAAAACCGCGCCTATATCCGAAGTTCACTGCATATACAGGGTGGCGAAAATGTATGGAACCCCATAGAAATCTCTGTGGTTTGTTAAAAACAAAAAAAAAAGGTCATACCCTAGGTAACTTTCAACGAGGAATCCAACGGTGACCTTGGATTTGACCTTGAACCTCATTTTCAAGGTCATTTTGAGGTCAGCTTTGTTTTTTTTTATTGGGAACCCCTATTTTTGGTGCCAGAATCGAAAAGAGCGGGAAATTTTACGTTCGGGTATGTGTTTCGGCCAAGGGTTAACGTGACCTCTACAGGTGAAATAAAGGTCAAAGTAGGCTGTCATAGGACCTAAGCATAAGGAAAAAATGCAATAGGCGTATTGCAACTTAGAAGAATACGCGCCGTTTACGATGCAAGTATTGCTATTTCACTGTATAATACCGGTATAGTAATTCTACCTTACATTCACTTTAGCCCGTCCAGTGGATGAGTGATCCCCTATACAGGGTGTCCCAGACTCAAGTGTCCGGACTTATATGGCTGTATAAACATTAAAAAAATATATCGAAAATTCCTTTTTCAAAAATCAGTTTAAGTTTTAGTTTTTGAGTTATTAAATATTTAAGCTGGACCAATCAGGCGTGCGGTATAAACAGTCGTGCGTACGTGAGCGGGAGTCCAATGTAGGGTAGTGACTGCTGTTCTCCCCTCACTAATCCCACCTCGGCGCTCGCGTCAATAACACTGCGTTGGACTCCCACTCTCATACGAACGACTGTTTATACCGCGCTCCTGATTGGTCCAGCTTAAATATTTAATAACTGAAAAACTAAAACTTCAAATGATTTTTGGAAAAGGAATTTTTGATTTATTTTTTAAAATTTTATATACCTATATAAGTCCGGATACTTGAGTCTGGGACACCCTGTATAAGCAATATGAGAATTGTGCCGTGCTAGTCTATACTCTGTTAACAATAATATTAAATTTGATATACACGTGTATATTAAAATTAATATATCAAGCATATTAAATCGCTATTAAAAGCGTGTATATTAAATTCCATATACACTTATGTTAATTACTTACAAGAAAAATCAGATAATTCCATTTTACACAAATTCGAAATAAATTCAGCAGGAATTTTCGATTCTAAATAATAAAAAATGATACCTACTTCCAGTTAATCAAAAATATGATAGGATTTCAAGGCGAAAATTTCAATTAAGCAAATAACTAACAGACCTAACCTAGAATCAACTGTACTAGCATTAAATTTCTACCATTTTAGAGTGGATTTTGGAAAAAGTTCCACCCTGACGTCGCACTTTCATTATAACTAACAATTCAGTCGACGAGTTCAAGACTAATAAATTAATTGCTAATATTTGACATGATTTAAAGAAACGAATGAGGTTTCACGCACACTGCTATACCGACCTGTATATTAAATTTAACCCTTAAATGACACACCTCCAAATAATTACGTAGATGAGACATGGGGGCCGTTGGACCCCAGCTCGGAAAACATGCAATAATTCTGAAAGTTATAATAATGCCCCATAGTTGCAGGATTTTCATTTGCTAATGGCGAAAAAAATTATTGAAAAAAACAATTTATCGACTTTTCATGGAACCTTGAAAAAGGTCTGGGGTCTTTTGGACCCCCAGTGTCATTTAAGGGTTAATACACATGTATATGAAATACACTACACCAATGTATGTTATATTTCAGTAGAGGTAGTGCATATTTGCTTCACACACATGTATATTAAACCTCATACAGAGTTTTCTAACAGTGCAGTGGTAACACTTGAGCTTCAACTTAATTGGAGCTTGACGGGGTTAGGGTTCGGTTCTCCGTAACTGCGAATTTCGAGTTTTTTTAAATCTTCCTTCCGCAACATTGCATTACATGCGTGGAAATATTACAAAACATGTATGGCAATATAACAAAAACAGCATTTAAAAGCTACAATATCATGTATTGGAACGTTACCTTACGTCTCGGAAATAAACTTCCAATACATTTAATGGAAAGTTCCAACAGAAACACAGTGTCTATTCATCGAGCTTTTTGTACGAATGGCATTGGTGGAAAGAACAATTTTGAGATCTCCCCTTCTTTTTTTCCTCTTCACCATAAAGTTTGCAAGATACTCGCTCCTCGTCCCAAAAAGATGGACGACTAGCAGAGCCTTATTAAAAATGTCCATTTCAATACAATTCCTGTTCAATATCAATTCATGGATTCACATTAATCTACACTGTTGGAAATTTCTACCCTATGTTTCGTACAATTCCAAAATACAACTGCATAAAAGTTGAATCATGTGTTTCGCAAAATTTCGAGACCGTTTCTAAATTTCTCCTGTAAAAACAGTGTAAATAGTCACTGATTTTTCCGTAGAATTTTCATTGGTCGAGGTAGCCATAAGTACGTGACAGATTGTCAGTGTAATTTTGCTGCTTTAAATTAAGACATCAGTAGGGTAAGGAGGGGCAGCGCCGACCAGTTAACAGTCAATGATTTTTTTAAAGTTAATAAGATGTGGAATTGATCCATTTTTTTCATTTCGAGTCCTACATTATTGTACATCATATTTCTATAAGTAACAATTACATGAATAAAACAATGATTTAATAATTGAATTATTTCTGACAAGCTGTATTTCGTCGGCTTTGCCCCACACCGGAGGGCAAAGCCGACCGGAGCTTTTTATGAAAATCAAAACATCTGAAGAGGGGAAAACATGATGTTTCGCATCTGTGGTATTTTATGTATTGGAACAATGACCTTTAAACATATTCAGGAAGAAGAATAAGTTATTTTTAATAAAAATAGTGATAGCTGTGATATAACCTCTTATTCTTTGACATTCAACTAGAGACGGAGTACGCGCAAAGGTTTCTACCGTACCAATACAAAACACCCGCTCTACCGACCGGATTGAAAATAATAATATATAATAGTTTCTTGCATGTAGCCCAGAAGATAAGTGGCTGTTCTACATTACCAATGACTTATCGACAAAACTTATGATACGTTTATAACCTAAGCACGTGTAAACTATTATTTTGGTCGGGCTTGCCCCACTGGTGAGGCCTCAATTATTTACGATATTAAATACACTTTGGACTTGTATTACGTTCAATTATTATAATGGCATAATGTGATATTGTTTTATCTGTCAAAATATCAAATTTTCATACTGTAAGTATTGCCATTAATGTCGAAAACTTTACATTTCTGCCAGCGAATCTTCCATTCTTTCGTTGTCAAAACTGTTTTCTGCATAATTTTTCTTTTACAACGTAAATTTTCAAGATTTCAGTAAGTAACGCTATCTCTATAATAAAATAGATTTATTTAATGCAAAGTATAATTAAAATTGTTATATAATAGCGATGCTATAAGCAAAGTCGCCTTTGCCCCACCGGTCGGCGCTGCCCCTCCTTACCCTACAGACATGCCTATAACGTACTGTACTTATGATTCTTATGTTGCAAAACAAGAGTTTCAACGTTGTACTTGAATCATCAATCGGTAATTGGAACGGAAGTGACTATCTTTCTGACCCGCTCCGCGGAGCGGTGCTTGAGTTCTCGTAAACGAATTTTATTGTCGGCAACGTTGCGCAAACAAAGTCATCGTCAGCCCTCCTTCGTGGCTAATGTCAGGCTGGCATATGGATGCAAAACAGCCTCGCTGCGTGTAACAAGTGACGGAACTACGACTCGTGTCAGAATTAGTACAGTTAAATAAGTATTTTACCAATTATAAATTATTATTTGAGCAAATGTTCTTTTCCTACTTTATTCTATGAATGCTAACTAATTTTTAACATAATTTATTTCAACTTGTAAATTGTCCCTTGAATTATTCGAATCATCTTTACCTTAAAATATATTCTATGTTTAAAAGTTGAATAATGTTTACTTCACATTAAGCAGTTTCTCATCTTGGAATGGATATCTTTTGGTCATTTTTAGTTTAGGGAGAGAATAATTGAAATAGAAAATGACTGAATATACTGAAGGTCAGATTCGTACACGCATGTGTCGTCTTGCATTCGAGTTGTTTCCAGAGACTCCTGGATAGCAGCCAGGTTTATGTTGTAGTGATGAAAATAAGTGTATAAGACAGTCCGATTCATCACGTCATCTTCTTACATTTATGCTTTTTATACTTAATTTGATGTTGAAGAAGGAATCTGGCTTCAATACACACGCAAATAATAATGTACTAGTTATAGAAAAACTTATAATATATACAAGTTCGTAACCAGAAGAAATTTTCAGGGTGGGGGGATATACAGCAGGAAAAAATTTCGGGGGGGGATATGCAGCAGAACAAATTTCGGTAGGGGGGTCATGCTGCGGCACACAGGAGAGTATATGTATATTATGTGCATGCTTCAAAAATTTCGGGGGCGGGGGGGTCAAACACCCCTCCCCTGACTACGGCCTTGCATATATATCGTAATGATCAGACTCATCTGAATATTAGGAAACTATACACCTTTTTTAAAACAACATAAAATGTAGTCTTGAATGTAGCATCGAATTGGTCAACAGAACGCATTAATCTAGAAGCTACAGCTTGATCAACCATAAAAGAAGAAAACTCTGGCTAACATAAAATGAGACTATCGGCACGAACTCTCGCGGGTTAAGAGGAGGATGCGTAGAGAGAGACTATTTTCGAGCTCTGTTTATCTGTCCAGAAGCGAATATATAGTTATGAGTTCCAGAAGGCGGCTGATAGTTCCTTGAAGGAGTTTACTATTAGCTGGTGCTTCACTGAACTTTGGCAGAAATAATCAGCAGACTTGCCGACGGTTTCGAACCGCAAGAGGATGCAGGAGTATTTCGATGTGCAACACGTGACGAAAAGCGAGGCCAAAAAGTACACTGAAAAACTATTGGTTGTAAAATTTGGCACTATAATATTTATTTTTACAAGTGCTCGATGGCAATCTAGGATATAATCCAGAAAATCGTATCAATTGTCACAGCGGTGCGAGAAATACTTTTTCCATGTCAATTATAAATATACTTCAAACTTAATAATTGCCATTTAGAGTTGGAAAGACTAAGATTGTCGATAGCAAATTGAAGTGAGGAAAAGCGTATATTCACAAATTAAATTATAAAACCATAGTTGCAATAACTAGCAGTTTAAATACCATTAGTTGCAAAATAGGTTAGGAAAATTACCATTCTCAATGGGAAGGTGCAATGGGAAATAAAACATCTGAATGTAGTGCTTTACGAAAATTCCCATTTAAAATAGGAAATCCAGTGCCGAATGACGTCACATGCGCCGAGGTTCATGAGGATGATCAAATTTTCTAGGGATTATAGAAACTTTCTTTTGGTGTAAGTACAATTATTTATTCATTTATTATTATATTCCAATAAACTTAGTAACTCCACAGTTTAAAATTCACAATAGTAGTAATTCTTGAAATAATGACGCTATATCCTGGCTTGCTATTGTCTTATTGTAAAAATAATTATTATAACATCACATTTTACAACTAAGAGTTTCTCCATGTGGGTGTCTCTAAAAAGTGAGGATCTTTGTATATATTTTTAAGAACTGCATTTTTTAAATCCAGCATTTTTCTACATTAAGATACTTTTTACTAGAAAAAATTGAGTGTAGTGTAATTCGATCCAAAACGACCAGCGGGTCCCGTGGGTTTGAACAAAAAAAAACTTCAATTTCTTTAAATATTAGACAAAAGGAGATTATAAGTTGACATACTTTTTCCGTGTCAAACTAAACAAAAATATTAATGTTCTGCAGGAGTTAATCTAGAAAAGATTTTCTAGAATCAGTGATATATCTCATATTGAGACGGGGTCAATAAATGTATTTGTTTACGTCATTAAAAATTGGTTTCATTACAAAAAATGTACTTGATTTCAATATAAATGACAAGCAGATTTGAGGAGCGCGTTCAATATTAAGTCTTTTTTCAACTTTATATTACCCCGTTCTTAATTATTTTCACAATTTTAATTTTTTAATTTCGAAGAACTTGCAAAATTTAAATAGGACAGTCACTAAACTTTCAATTTTTATTTGATAACCGCTTTAGTGCGAGTAACGCCATATATGGCGTTCAAAAAGTGCCTCTCGTGCTCGAACCAAAATATTGTCAACGTGTACTGTTTGTGCAAATCGTCTCTCATGCATCTCGAACTTCACAAAAAATAAAAAATGCTTCTTGATTTAATGGATTTTACATACATTTTCAGGTTTTTGCACGCTCGATTAAACTTTTACATTCCAATCTCTCTCTCTCTTAATTTCACGCATACATATACATACTTATCCTAAGGGACTTGATAAACAAATTACTGGAACAAGCAAAAATTAATCAATAGAATTTGTATTACGTATGCACATTCTCTGGAATTTTTATGCGTAACTTTGTCTCCAGAATGCTCCATAATAATGATTATATACACGACACGTTCATGGGAGAAGCAAGGTGTGTGTGTGACACAAGGAACCATGCCTGCAGACTGCAGATTTCAGGCTAGTCTCTCGGCTGCTCCTGATTTGAAAAGACGTATTAATAAAATACTTGTACTTAATTTAATTTAATCTAACTTTTATTTATTTCAAATACCTGGCTCCCCCCCCCCCTAAACCAATATAATCTTCCAAAGGTGGTGAGCTTGACCATCTGAATCTAGCAGACTTGTCAAGGACTCAAGTCTTGAGTCCTTGATGATATTGTCCTATATTTGATGGTCGACTATAATAGTCCACCCTTAAATATGGTCGGCCTAACACTCTAAATGTCTAGATGTTCCGGCTGACCATCCATTTTTACAGAGGCGGCGGAGCTCTAGGCCTTGGGGGCACATAGGGCAATGCTGCCCGCAGAAATCGACCAGGAAGGAGCAAAGTATTGATTTACCTCCCTCTGAAATCGAATGATTGAATTCATCGGATCGTTTGAATTTTTTTTTAAATCGACCTGAAATCACTGTGAAATAATGTAAGTCTTTGTGAAATCCTTTTAATCTATCCGAAATCTTTGCGAAATCTTTGTAAAATCTATTAAATCTTTGGGAAACCATTGTAATAAATAGTGAAGCAAGTCATGCAAATGAAGGTCCAAATAAAAGATTCGATCATTCTTTTTGAAACATTTCGGTCACTATTTTGAACCCTCGTCAGTCAAAAAGACATTTATTAAGTCTGTAAAAAACATACAAATAATGTAGACAATATTATAAAACAGAATAAAGAAAAATTAATGAAAATTTAAATTTTAAGTAAAAGAAAGAGAAGGATTGTCTCATGAAAGGAGGCCCTCAATTTGAGGAGGCCCTTTCTTTTACTTAAAATTTAAATTTTCATTAATTATTCTTTATTCTGTTTTATAATATTTTTTACATTATTTGTATGTTTTTTACAGACTTAATAAATGTCTTTTTGACTGATGAGGGTTCCAAACAGTGACCGAAACGTTTCAAAAAGAATGATCGAATCTTTTATTTGGACCTTCATTTCCATGACTTGCTTCACTATTTAATACAAATAAAAGGTCGACATTAAACGTACAACAAATCATTGTAATCTTATTGAAATATGTATTTGGAAATATTTGTGAAATATTTGAACTATTTGGTTATATTTGTGAAATTATTTAAATCTTTGGGAAATCTTTGTGCAATCTTTGAAGTCTACCTGAAATTTTTGTGAAATAATTGAAATCTTTGTGAAATCTTTGTGAAATCTTTGTAAAATCTTCGAGAAATCATTGAAATCTTTGTGATATCCTTGGGAAATCATTGAAATCTTTCTACAATGTTTGAAATCTATCTGACATTTTTTGAAAGAATTGAAATCGCTGTGAAATCTTTTAAATCTATCCGAAATCTGAGCGAAATATTTGAAATCTTTAGGAAATCATTGAAATCTTTTTGATACCTTTGGAAATCTTTGCCAAATATTTGGTAATATTTCTGAAAGTATTGAAACATTGAAGTCTTTGCGAAATCTTTTAAATATATCCGAAATCTTTGCAAAATATTTTAAATCTTTGTGAAATCTTTGAAATCTTTAGGAAATCATTGAAATATTTGTGAAATTTTACTGATATCTTTGGAAATCTTTGAAATATTTTTGCAATATTTGTGAAATATTTTTGCAATATTTGTAAAATTATTGAAATTTTTAGGCAATCTTTGAATTTATAATAATTTCTTTAAACTTTATTTGCTTGTATAAAATATTTATCTGTCATAGTTAAAAAGAAACTTAAAATGATCATATTAAACCTTAAGGTTGACATGGATTAAATTGAACACAACTGATCTGTATAGCCGTTTAGAATCATAGAATGCAGTAAAGTAAGTTACAGGATTTGAAAAAATTATTAAAGGTAACAGTCTGTAATATTGTGCTAAAGAGCTGTAAAATTATACAGTACATTCTACTAAACAATAAAATCTAATGTAAACTAATGCACACTAGAATCCACTTTGATGATTAGTTTAATTCATTCCTGAACGTGAAGCATTCGATTGTTTCGATGCATTCGGCTTTTGCGGTTGCAGGTTCTCAACGCAATATGAATCCGGTTGACTTGCTAATTTTAGCTCGACCGTGACACCAGCGACGACGCGACGCGAGAAGCAGCAGTTCATACTGTTGTCTCGCACAGGTGTTTCTTGTAAAGAATAACGATTCGCGACGGACTAACTCTTTATCACTGCTTCAATAAAAACAATCTATGCCACGAAAAGTATATTGAGACTGATATCATACACGATGAGTGATAAATTTATCAGAAAACAATTTTAAGAGCGTTTAAGCAGAGTACAGTACTTTATTCGTGTTTTATACTTCATATCTGTTTTATTCTATACAATAAGTTATATGATATAAACAATAATAGCAACAATAGCAGACAAGGAAAAGTGCGAGCTTCCTTTCTTTCATTAATTCCTTTCTTTATTATTTAAAGAACTTAGTTTTTTAGTAATATTAATTCACAAAAATTCACAAGGGGAAAAGTCTGACCATAGACAGTTCTTACAATCGGCGCAGATAACTAGTTGTAATCGAAGAGTATAATTATCAGTACTGCCAGTTATTGATCCAACCATCGGCACATTACTGGTTCACAACTGGCGCAGTATTGGCAGTCACTATAGGCGGGATACCGTTGCAAGAATTTTATTACACCAAAGGCTGGCATGATACTGGTTTACTACTGACCTTACTGGCGTAGTAATGGTCCGCACTAATATGATCAAATAACCACATACTAAATCACTACAAAATAGGAAACTTTTTAGTCTAAAGCCTAATAATATAACAATTTGCAGTTCAATTATTTAATATTGTACAATTTCAAAATTAAGGAGTTAAAAATTCGAAAATTTCGAAATTATATTTAAATCTATTTGTAAAATTTAAATGTTTTTAAACTAAAATAATTAAAAATTAAAATTCGAAAACTTAAGTTTTGCAAGTTAAATTCTATACAAAATTTTACATTTAGAATATTTTAAAATTAAACAATTTCAAAATAAGATGATTTGAAATTAAAACCTTCTAAATCTGAATTAGTCAAAAGTGAGTCGCTAATTGACTTTAATAGTGCAAAGTTCGACTAATTATTAGTTGTATTTTATTAATTCATTCAGCAGTTTTCAACTTTCCACTAAATTTTTAGTAAACAATGTCTAATAATTGATCGAGATCTTCATTATTGAAGCTTTAATAGTAGACCAATTTCAAATATTAAAAAAAGTTTCATTTTTGTATCCTCAGAAAAGAAATTGTACTATTCTGAATGTTTTATTTTAAAAGACTTGCAACATACAAAATGGACCGTTTGAATCTACACGCAAAAACGTTTTGCTGGAAAAATTACTAAAATAGGTTACAATGGAGGGATAAAGGCGATAATTTGTGTATTGTAATACAGTAATAATAAGTTATATTATTTTAATATGACATTTTCCTATTTGAGAATAGCAAGCATGATTTTTCTGCAGTAAAATGGCAAGTAGGAAAAATTAATAGAGGAATCATTAAATTATACGAAAAGAATAGGATTAAATAGTATCTGAAATAACATAAATGACTAATTAAAAAAAAATACTGTTCTCTGCAGTACTATTCTCTGGAGAAACATGCATACGATTGTAACGCGCTGTACAAATACTTTTGAATAATGCTAACATAGTCAATAATTTTGAGCAATCAAGGCGGCAGAGACAACCGGCGGTGCACAGCCGATGCGAGCCGATGGCGAGCCGTCATCGAGCGACTATCATTCTTTATTTTTAAATAAAGAAAAATGTGTAATATTATGTATTTCAATTGGAAACGGTTCAGACGGCCGTGACTGTTTACGTTTGGATTCCCCCGATTGGTGGGCGAGGCTATTTGCAAGCAACCCCACGACACTGGACAGCAACCCCTTTTCCAGCTCCGTCAGGGCTAACGTTACGGAAAATTCCGTAACCACATACAATGCCCCCCAAACTTTCTATGGTTACAGAATTTTCCGGAACTCTAACCTCTTTTCCAACCCATTTCAGGGCTAACGTTACGGAAAGTTCCGAAAGGATGATTGCAAAATTATTGGAACTTTATTTTTTGACCGGGAATTTTTTACGCAATTTTTTATGCATCAAGCTTTTCAATATCGCTTGTAAAATTAATTGATAGTTATTCATAGTTTGCAATCTCTAATTATAATATCTTTTTCTTTTAGAAGTTTAAAATTTAAAAATATTGACTTCAATTTGAAATTAGAAATGTTTCAAACCTAATAATTGAAAAATTAAAATTTTCATTATTAGATGGACTCAAATTGTGGACTTAATAATTTTATTACCTTTTATAGTCACGTAAAATATGCCAGGAGATAGAATGTGAAAATCATAAGGATCATAACCATCAATAATTAATGAATATATTAATTACGAATAATAAATTTTCTAGCATTTACTTCATATGGACGATGAAATTCTGATTCTCATCATTCAATTTACTCGAGTGGGGAAATCGTCTTGCTGCCGTCCCGGAGATCCGTGTTCGATTCCTCTCAGATTCATCTATAATCCGATTTTTTCTGTTTCATCTTCCAATATAACATAATTTCTAAATAAGATAGTGGCAAGCAAAATTTCGTTTTTAAATTCGCGGATTGAAATTAACGTTCTTCAAATTCGCGGATTAAAATTAACGTTTTTCAAGGTAAAAAAACTACTAACAGATAGTAGAAATGCTTGAAAAATTAATATTCTTTTATCAGGATCGGTATGATTTAAGCAAGAGGACTGATTTAGGACCATGAAATAGAAAGTCAAAACATAATGTGTATCAGACAAAGATGACATTTATTACATACTTCTAAACTAAAATTTAAAACAAGGCAGGGCGAGCGAACGTTTGAAGGTATGTAAGATTTTACAATTTAAAATTATTCCGAAGTATTTGTTCTAAGTTCAGGTATTGGAAAAATCAGCACAGTTTTGTCAAAACATCGATTATATTCGATGGTATATGTAGTAAGCCCAAGAATATTTTATTATCTACACACTTTTCGCAATATTTCTCAAAGAGTGCACTGTTAGAAAAATCTGATCAAAATTTAATATATATGTGAGTAAAGTCATTTGCATATACAGTACGCTCTCACTTATCGCGAAAGGCTGGGACTGGGATTCGCGTTAAGTCAGTTCCCCCACTACATCAAAAATTGTTCTCTTCTTGCGCTTCATCCTCATATGTGATTGGTTGAGTGAATCGAATCTATTCAAAAAAGTTAATGCCAAAATTTGACAGGTGATTAAACAAGTAGGAGAAAATATTCAGAGGTTATTGTACTAATTTGAGCTACGAATCCTAAAAAACGAAGTGTTTTCTTACAAGTGTTCTTTGAAAAAAAGTTTAGTGTTTCAGAACTTTGAAAAGACATTTAAGTTTTTTTCTTTTTCGGACTAGAATTGATAGCCATTTATGAATTACGTACTTGAAATTAAAGGAAGAATGAAGTATTAACCTCTTAAGTAGGTTACATTGAATGTCATTATTAAAAAAAAAAAATTATGATTACGCGCAAGCATTTTGTTTAATGCGTGCGTTTACATGTGTCGGCAGTGGGAGTAAAACAAGTAGGGGAAGTCGCGATATCTGGTAGTGCGATAAGTGGGAGGGTACTGTACCGTAAATTAAATTTAATACATAGTGAACTCTTGCTTATTCCAAGGCTTACTTATTCCAAGTCCCCTACGCTGGGATATTCCAAGTGGCGATCCTCCGTCACCTACCACCACTGTCCCTGTACGGTCTCGCCCGCGTCAGTGGCTGACAAATTAAAAAGAGGCCCGAAGAGCGGGATTCCCTCGTTGGTTTGAATTGGGTATTTTAGCATGACGTCATGGTCATGATAGGATACGTGGAAGTGTCAGAAAGGTGCCATAGTTGGTACATTTTTACATGGGAATGCATACGACTTTTGGGAGAAAATATTCTGAACGTAAAAGTAAGTCATAAATGTACGAATAGTAATATTTTTCAAGTGCATAATATTTTCTCAGTCATGTTCCATTCTTCTGTCGATTGACGAACTTTCAGTTTCACGAAATAAAATAAAATATCAAAAATTGGAGGTTGGAGTACCGGATCGATTTGATCAGAATCGGGCACTATAACCTCAAATTTCGGACGGTTAATTTTATTTCGTGAAACTGGAAGACCTTGAGCCGATAACAGGATGAAACATAATTAGCAAACGCATTCTACACTTGAAAAATATTACTATTCATAAATTCATAACTTACTTTCACGTTTAGAATCTTTTTTCCGAAAAGTCGTATGAATTCCCATGTAAAGATGTACCAACTATGCTAACCTTCCAGACATTTCCACCTATCCTATCATGATCGTGACGTAATGCTAAAATGATCAATGCGCAAATGCAGCCGGTTAATGAATGTTTCATATCGATGGGTCCTAAAAGAAAGTATGCAACTCACGGTGACGGATAGAATCTACGTACTTCGCGCTGACAAATAGAAACTACGCAACTCGTAGGGATGGATAGAAAATACGCAACTCACAGTAGCGGATAGAAACTACGTAACTTCATTTTTTCGGATTTTGAGTTACCGCCAGAAACTGTTGGACTGTGTTGAAAGCCGTGATAAAAACGCTTCAATTTTTCTATTGATTGATTTACAGCGTATTAATTAATAAATAACAAATTCACGCAACTCGTTTTTGCAAGTGGATTCCGTGATAAAAGTACGTAACTTGGCTAAAATAGTTTTGCCCTTCACCGTAGCGCCAGTTTTGCTGTCATTGACTTGCATGGATTATAAAAAACCTAACCTCAAGCGAAGTAATATAATCGGATTTTATGTAGATCAATATTTATAATTTATAAATATTTTTGTATTGAAGACGAAGCTTACGTAATATGAAAGTCCTGGCGGAGAAGGAAAAGTCGATTGAATTTGAAACTTCTAAAAAGTTTGAGGTTAGATCAAACAACACACTATTGAAGTTACATAGAAAACATCACTAACGGTTTTAAACATAAAGATCAGGTTATACTTTATTTTTCTATGAGTATAGAATCACTAGGAACACTTTGTTTTATCTGAAATAATTACACTTGAATTGTGAAGACTAATTAAACTTTCAACACTAGTATCATACTATCAACTAGTATCATATATTAGACGTAGAAATGTTATCTTTTACCCTACTTTAAGCAAAAAAAAATTAATTTTTTTATTATCAAAATTAGATGATTGATTCTTGAACTTGTGAAAAAATTGTTTAATATATTAAACATTTTAAATATTTGCTTTTCAAGTTAATGATCACTCAACACGAAACATACAAAAAGTATAACCAACACAGTAAAAAGAAAACCTTAAAATTTAATTGAACTTACTTTCAGGATGGCCTTAAATTCATTGGGTACCTTCATTTATGATATTAAGGTGAAGATAAAGTCAGTCTGTCTTGGCGGATAGTGATTGTCGAAAACGAATGTAAAAGCCGCATGACTGATCAGAATTTTTCATAGTTAGTATGAAATACCAGAAAGTACGTTCGAACGGAGATGAATTTCATTTGATGCGGGCGGAACTTGCTCAAATGCTCTGTGCGCATGACGGCATGAGTGCGCGAGTGCGATGCGCGCAGAAGAGTTTGTTTTTACAGAGAGACACAAATAGTGATGCTACGCGAAAATTATGTTAATTTTAAAACACAGTGAACTCTCGTTGACGTGAAACAGAAATGACTGGTGAGTTCGGTTTAAAAAAAATAGTGCTATCAAGGCAATAACAGTGCATCATAGGCCCTGTTTATTCCTGCCAAGACGCAAAGTTTCTGCATGTGACAATCAGAGGGTTCACTGTAGAACACTTTCAGAAAAAATGATATGGACTGTTTTATCGCCTGAATTGATGATATGATAATTGCAGAACACACTTTTGTACTCCGATCATGTTATGTCTGTTATAGCGAAGCACGTAACCTCGAATTTCATTTGCGTACTTCAGGCGTAAAGTCATCTCGATCAGTAGACTGTCCGTCGTCAGTTTACTGAATCTCCGCATTATACATCTGACTTTACGAACGTTTTTTCCGCAAAGCGAACTGACATTAAGATTTCCGACTGATGCTGACTTTCCGTACTCGCGTTCTTCTTTTGAGCACACCTTAAACTCCGTCGATATATATGCGGACTTCAAAATTTACTTTTTACTGTTAAATCTTAAAAAATTATTTGGAAAAAATTCCACTATATTACATTAAAAATTTGTCAGAACAAATAGAAACTTCGATTTTCACGAAAACATGAGAAAAATTTATTTCAAAATTCATTTATTCGACATTTTTGAATTTTTAATTTTTTACCTCAGAAATAATAATTTTAAAACATGGTAGCCGTTGGACTGGGAAATGACCGTGAATTTTGAGACTGGGAAAACCGAAGAAATGACAGTAAATTTACTTATTGACCGGAAATTTTACAAACTTTTAGAAGACGAGACCGATGATCGCGCGCTGGAGCGCGCGTGTTTTCGTGATTTGAAATATTTTGTCATTATCTTTTTAATTTATGTTGCAGTTCGAACCAATTCGACTTAATCCGAAACAATTCGAAGCAACTTTTCAATCCCCTTCAACCCTTCTCAATCCATCTTTCAATCCCAAATTAAAACCCAATCTCAATACATGAATGGTTTCGAGGCTCACTTATCAATCTTTCTCCACTGATGTATCAGCACCAACTTCAACTCAAACCCATACCGAATCAATTTTTCAATCCGTGCCTCCAATCCTTTTGAATACGTGGGACTTCTTGAATTCAACCAGAATGAATCCGACTGAATCTGACACCAGTCCGAGTGGATAAATGTGAATCCAAAACCAATCCGAATGAATAACGCACCAATCGGAAACAAATTTTCACTCCTTCTCAGTCCGATGCCCAATCCGAATGAATCCAAGACACATCCCATATCCCAAGCCAGTTTTAATATTTTTAATGAATGAATCCGTGGCTCATCCAAAATGTCTTTTCAATCCTTCTCAATTCTTGCACGTACAAGTACAACAACTTCAATCCGACTCAATCCAAATCAATCCGAACTTGCCATTCAATAATTTTCAGTCCGAATGAATCTATCCCCTTCTAAAAAATTTCTGAAATTTTGACAGTTTTCACGATTTCGTAAATATTAATACTATTTGTTATTTGTTATTAATTTTTCAAGTTTTCGCATATGTCTCATCGTTTTCGACATAATTCAAAATTTGGATTTTTTCCTTTTGAAAATCTTTTTATTGGGCTAATTTGTGGTGGCCGAAGACCAGCCCTTGTATAATAACCTGAAAATTTTGTCAGTTTCACGTATCTCACTTATTGCGAGATCATTCAACATTTTTTAAAAATAATTTTGAAGGCTTTTACTGGGTTTATTCTTGGTGGCCGGGGACCATCAGCCTTTACAAAATCCCGAACCTTTTTTCAGTTTTAATGTATCTTATCGTTTTTAGATAACTCAAAATTTTTATTTTGGAAATCACTCTACTGGGCTGATTCTAGGCGCCCGAGGACAATTCCGGTCAGGAATATCCTGAAAATTTGGTCAGTTTTCGCGTATGACTACTTTACTCTACTTTACTGTTAGTTCGGGGTGGTTGAGGACCTTCATCAAGCCGTGAAAATTTGGTTAGTTTTCGCGTATCTCTTACCGTTTTCGAGATAAATAAAATTTTTGAATGTGTTCCTAAATTTTTAAATCTTTCTATTGGGTTAGTTCGAGTTTGTCGAAAACTCGAACTAACTCAGTGCCTGAAAATGTTTTCAGTTTTCGTATATCTCTCACCGTTTTCAAGATAACTCAAAAATTGCATTTTTAAAAATTTTGAAAATCGTTTAATTGAGTTAGTTGAAATTGGTCAAAAACAAACCCCCTCTATAAAAACCTTAAGATTTACTTAGTTTTCACGTATCTCTGACCGTTTTCGAGATGATTCAAAATTTTTTTTTGTTTAATTCCGACAATCTGTTTAATTTTTTACGTCGGGGTGGCCAGAGACCATCCCCCTTTAGAAAAGCCTGGAAATGCTGTCAGTTTTCGCGTCTCTCTCCCGGTTTTCAAAATAACTCAAAATTTTAATTTTTGTTTGTTTGTATTTAAAACATCTTATTATTAGATTAGTTTGAATTTGTCAAAAACAAACCCCCTCTGTAGAATCTTTAAAATTTTGTCAGTTTTCACGTATCTGTGACCCTTTTAGAGATCATTTAAGATTTTGGAATTTTTTCGAATTTTGAAAATTTGTTTACTGGTTTGGGTCGAGGTATGGTTGAGGACCATCCCCCTTCAGAGAACCCTGAAAATGTTGTCAGTTTTCGTGTATCTCTAAACGTTTTCGAGATACCTCAAAATGTGGATTTTGTTTTGAATTTTGAAAACACTTTCTTCTCTTTCTCCTATGCTTAGAGAAACTAACAATAAATTATAACTAATTCGACTTAAACACAGTTAGGGATCATTCATAAACTACGTTACGCGTTTTTCTTTTGTTTAAATAAAGATGAGAATATAATTTCTGTGAAGTTAAAAAGGATACAACGATATAAACAAAAGAAAAACGCGTCGATCCCTTGTAATCAAATTTTCAAACTACTGTATTAATTCATTATAATAATTAAGCCAGAAATGTAGACTCTTTTGAAATTTGCGCCTACTTGAATTATCGAGTTATCGAATCTTTTTTACATTATCGACTTATCGAATCTTGCTTTCGATTCTCGACAGCTGATTGACTGATTCTATTATGACTTACATTAGATGTAAATGGGTAACTGAATTTACCAATAGGGTTTAGGGACTACGCATGAAGTTAGCGGAATGCATGTACTTTTTTGAATGCTGCTATCTCCTCATCTGGAGTAAACTCGTATGTACTCGATGTCATCATGAATATTGGATTAGAATAATTGTTGCATTAGAATCGCCTTATTGAAGGTGTAACACAGTGTAATCACACTACACTGAATGTAACCACACTTGATCACACTAAACATGATCCAATTCACACCAGTCAACTGCGCACGCGTTGCGTTGGAAGGGGAAAGCCACACACATTCATTTTTATTTTCAAGTCGAGAAATTACAATAATTTATGTTAATATGGTTCATATATGTTACTGCAATAACTATAAGATCCATGATAATACAGTATTTTATTATTATTACTATAGAAAATGTCATGTACTTAATATCCGATTAAAATATAAAAGTTGTCTAAAAATCGTAAATGGTTTTGTCCTCTAGATCCGTGATTTTCTCCGATAACAGGATATATCAAGGTATTAGTTGATTAGAAGCTATCAGTTCCGCTATAGTCAACTCTGGGTCAAAGAGCGTCAAAAATATTTTTTTCAATCAGACCCTTACCCCCCCAAAAAAATATTTTAAAAATCTAGAAGTCAAATAATATAAAAGATAAAGAATAAAATCTAATATTCTTCCCTAAAGTGAAAAATAAAAAAAGATCAGCAGGATATATATTGTTGGACCTAAAAATTGCATAAAATATATGTATATACTATTATATATAACTTAATGCAATAACTTACCGTTATTGCAGTAATAATAATATATATGAACCATATTAACAAAAATTAATATAATTTCTCGACTTAAAAATAGAAGTACCATTATTCCTTATTTTTAGTCCGTCACCATATTTGTGTACATTTGAAGCATTTAAAATAAGCGCGCGTATTACGGCCAATAACGTGGCTTTCCCCTTCCAACGCAACGCTTGCGCAGTTGAAAAAGTCGCGGTCTATTAGCATCACTGATCCACGCACAAGTAAAAAAAATGCAGCTAATCAGCAACGATACCAGCTACACCGCCATATTGAATAAATGTACAGCTAGCGTTTGTGTTGACTGTTAATCAAGATGGCCGTGGAGCTGGTATGTGCGAGTTGGACCAAAATGGAACGTTTTTCGGCTAGACCATGAGTGGGTTGGATCATGACACTACACCTAAATGTACATCTAGCGGTTGTATTGAATGTCAACCAAGATGGCCGTGGAGCTAGTATGCGCGAGTTGGACGAAAATGGTTTGTGGTAGTGCCTATATTGACTCAATCTCAAATTCGAAATCCGCGCCAAATGATTAACCAATAAGGTTTACGCACTACGCATGAAGTTAGCTAACAGGTAACGCGTAATGAGGAACGCAATATGAAGTTGTCTGAAATGCATGTCCTTTTTAGAAAAGGAAAGATCTATTTAATCATTTGAAATATCGTCAATTTCACATCACATGATATAAATGCAATTTTAAATAACTCCGACTTCAACTTTTTTTAAACTTTTAAGGCCATGTGACGAGTGGGTCACGTGACCGGATTCCTACCTTACCGACATTTTTTTTTTATTTGTCAACTTATTTTCACACGAATAGCCACATCGAGTTGAAAATTTGGGATAATAAATA
>CAKNYM010051080.1:42264-85830 GCA_932195095.1 Andricus curvator
TCTTGTTTTATTTTCAGGAATTCTATACATTGGTTTATTAAAAATGAGCAATTATAAATCAAATATTAAACAAAAAGAATTCAAAACTGATTTTTTTTCAAATAGAAAGCCTTAAATCGTTACAATTTCAGCGTGATAAATTTAAACTTTGCAGGTTAGAATTTTAATTATTTTATTTTGTTGAAATTTTAATTTGCAAGTGAAAGTTTTGAATTTTGATATATAAATAACAGCTGAACAATTATTGATCTGAAAAGATTTAAAATTAAATTAATTTAACTTCTAATTTAAAAAGTATTTTATTTTAAACGATCAATTTAACAATGCACACTTATTAATATTTCTAACTTAAAATTGCTTCAAAATTATATAATTTTCAACATTTAAATATTTATTGATTCATTGTTCAATTTAGAGCATTGAAAATGATAATGTGGATTTATGCGTTTTTACCAGAAATCTTTCAACTGTTCAATTTATAAGATTATAAATTTCAAATTTTGTAGTTTAACGTCATTTAATTTAAAATTGTGCCATTGAATAATGTTGAGAGCTTCCATTTTATAAGTGTACATTATTGAGTGTTTGAATTAAAAAATGTTTATGCTTCAATCTTAAAAGTTTAAAATTCAAAAGATTCAAATACAAAACTCAGGACCATAACACGATCAAAAGTTTACTAGCAAAAAAAATGTTATCTCAAAATGCCGCATTTATAGATAACACTTATCGATAAAAAAATAGCAGAAAAAACAGCACAAAAAATGCCTCTGACTTTTACTTTAATGCTGGCATTAGTAGACAAAATTGGTGTTTCTCGCTATGTTTTGGTTAATAAATTTTGAAGATTTCCTAGCTTCTGATTGGCTGCTAATAAATCGGAGAAGTCCAACTCATTACACGTTTTTACCATTGGATGGTATAATTTTATAATAATAATTTTACGCAGAAAATAAAAATTTATATTTATGACTACAGATTTCCCGGATCTGCTTACGAATTCCCAGCGGTTTCCTGTATTTTTCTAGGTGCACAAACTTCCCGGAAAATTCCCGGATTTCCCGGGTCGCTAGACACCCTGAAATGTCAAACATAATTCTCTGAGTACGACTCCTAGTTCAATACTGTGTCAGTGTGCCTATGCGAAGGCGTGACCTTCAACGCGTCCTTTGTAAACAGTGCAATCTCTTGCAGGTATAAACAGAATATTTTTAGTTTTTATTCCAATAAATTTTGTAATTCTCCTAACAGGAACAAATTACTCCTTAAAGTAATAAGTATTACAAAAATTTGCTTCTATCCTTCTATTGCAAAGTACAAATAATAAAAGATAGCGAGATTTTTAATAAATAGTGCAGCAAAAGGTTTCTCCGTGTGAAAGTATGAATGCTTCAATTTCAAGTTCAATTTTGGATACTTTAAATTTCAAAAATTCAGTTTTTGGAGACATTTTTGTAGGGCAAGTAATTATTCAGAATAAGAATAAAGAACTGAAATATTTGTAATACAGTATATAGAGAAGAAAAGAGTGATTTCCGTAAGAGATTATCATTAAAGTGCGCAGTCGTCATCACTGTCAACGTCGCGTCGTGTCGTGGCAAGTTACAGCATTTATCATAGATATGCGTGATTCGAAATTGGATTTGCGTTAGTGCACACAAACAACAATACTTTTAGTGTTGGTGTACTCGGGCACACCTGAATGTGTGAGTGTGCTGACTATATCTAAATGTTTAAAGAACATTCCATAATACTTGTGCATGCCCGCGCTGAAATCGATCTGTTTGTAACCTACATCGTATCGGCGCATGGTACAGTCGCAAGTAAAAAGTACAGTATACTGGATTCTCGATTAATTCACTCAAAATTCGTTCCATGACAATATAAGGATGATGCCTCTCCACAAACAGAACACTTTTGCATCTCTTAAACTTATTCGTATACCGTAATGTCAAGTTCGTACCGCAGTCATAGAGAAGCATGAGTGCGAGTGAGACAGTCTTGCGTGGCGCATACGAGCGTCACTTTCGCATTCTGAGATATGACCTATATGAATTTGGCCTTACTGTTTATATATGTATCGTATCATCACCAGATTGGTACACTGTTAGAAATGTTTGCAATTTTAGTATACACGGGCATATTAAATTTCCCATATGTTTACTAAATTCATTACACTTTGTAATTTTAGTATACTTACGTATACTAAATTTCTTTTATGAAGTTATATGTATACTAGATTTATTAAGTGTACAGTAAGTTTCTTTCACACGAGTCGGGCAACGTGGCCGGTGGCAGGCTCGATGCCGCCGCTGCATTTGTTTGAGTTCTTTGTAATGCTAAAAGGTTCGGATTCTCTCTGCGAGGATCTGCGAAGCCTTCTCTTTAAAAGGTATGTACAATTTATTAACGTAAATGTAGCTTAACTGATATGATTATTTGAAAGTTGAAACTTTGTTCTTTGATTTCATTTTTCATCCGATCATGTTTACAGATGATGAAGACGGAACCCACGCGAGACGGAACGCGTATACTGAATTTAGTATATGTGTATGTTAGGCTCAAAGACCGAAAACGGCCAAAGACCGAAAAAAACAGCCACAACGCGTTCTGGCCGTTGAAAAAATACCAGAACGCGTTGTGGCTGTTTTGAAAACGGCTAAAGACCGAAATCAACGACCAGAACGCGTTCTGGCATTCTAGAAAATGCCAGAACGCGCTCTGTCCTTTCTCAAACGGTCAAAACCCTTACTGATTGGTAGTTTTCAAAAGGGCTGACTCGAAACTGTCCTTCAGAGTAATCGAACTATATACGACGCACAGTGGGAAAGAAATACTTCTTTGGGACAATCCTTCGACTTCTCAAATTTTAACGGATCAAAATATTTTTTTTTAAATACTTAGAAAGGATGGTACTTTGATGGAGAATTAAACAAAATTGTATCATTTTTTACTCAACTTTAAAAATGCAATTGCTTATATTTGTACTATCTACTTAGGCCTATTTACTGATATTTCTCAAAAAAATAGAGGTTATGTTAGTAAAGTTACTTTCGTTGAATAGAAATTTTAATTGCAGATGAAGTTTCTCCATTTATTCAATTGTTATAAACAAATTAATGAATATAACTTATATCTGCTGCATTTTCGGAATTTAAATGCATTACTTACACAGATTTTCTTATTAAAATGTTTAAGAATAATGTTTAATTGCAAACGAACACCAACAAATAGTAATAGTTAATAGTTTAAACAAGTTTTATGAACAAATTCATCTATTTGCCGTTTTGATTCATGTGAAGAATATAGAACTGAAGAGCATTATGATGAAATAAATTAATAAAGTCTTTATTTATTGGATAAAAGTAATCATTTTATTTTTTTTACACGAACTATTTGAATGGCATTTTGAATTACACTTAACGTAGTTGGACTGACATTTGCACTTTTTATCAATACAATACTTCCTATAGTTGCAAAATATAAAACCTTGTTTTGAACCAGAACTTGCAGCAGATGCAGCCCGTAAAGTTCATTCAAATAGTTCGTGTAAAAACAAATGAAATTATTACTTTTACCCAATAAATGAAGACTTCATTTATTTATTTCATCATAATGCTCTTCAGGTCTATTCTTTACATGAATAAAAATGCCAGATAAATGAATTTGTGCATAATACTTGTTTAGACTATTAACTTTATTATTTGTTTGTGTTCGTTTGCAATGAAACATTATTCTTAAACATTTTAATAAGAAAATCTGTGTAAGTAATGCATTTAAATTCCGAAAATGCAGCAGATATAAGTTCTATTCATTAATTTGTTTATAACAATTAAACAAATGGAGAAATTTCATCTGCAATTAAATTTTCTATTCAACGAAAGTAAATTGACTAACCTCTAGTTTTTGGAGGAAATATCAATAAATAGGCCTAAGTAGATAGTACAAGTATAAACAATTGCATTTTTAAAGTTAAATAACAAATTAATACCATTTTTTTAAAGCGTGCAATACTCCATCGAAGTACCATCCTTTCTAAGTATTTTAAAGAAATACTGTGATCCGTTCAGATTTGAGAAGTCGGCGGATTTTTGTTCCAAAGAAGTATTTTTTCCCCACTGTGCGTCGTATATAGTTCGATTACTCTAAAGGTTAGTTTCGAGTCAGCCCCTTTGAAAATTACCAATCAGAACGAGTTTTGGTCGTTTTAAAAACGACCAAAACGCGTTCTGGTCGTTTATTTCGGTCTTTGGCCGTTTTAAAAACAGCCACAACGCGTTCTGGCATTTCTGTTACGGCCAGAACGCGTTGTGGCTGTTTTTTTCGGTCTTTGGCCGTTTTCGGTCTTTGAGCCTAACACGTATACTAAATTTCGTATATATGTATACTGAATTTAGTATACGCGTATACTAAATTTCATGCACGTGCATACTAAATTCAGTATATGCATATACTAAATTTTAATATATGCTGGTATACTAAATTAAATTTCATGTTGTGCATTCTTGCTTCCATTACATGTATACTAAATCTAGGGCAGATTTTTTTAACAGTGTAGACAGCTGATAATAGGAACACATTTTTCACAAGCTTCACCATAAAGGCTAACATTTGTCTATCAAATTCATTTTGTCATAATATCCATTTGGACTAGATGGAATGTTTACCCTCTTTGTTTTTTCAAATATCGATCGAAAATATGGGTGCACTTCCGAAAAGCGCATACCTCCGATTCAGGGCCGGCGCTATACATTTGGCCGCCCGTGTGCAAACGACCCCCCCCTTCCCCTCTTCTTTAAAAAAAAGATGAAAAGGCATTTTCTACATACGTATGCTCTTTTTTATGTACACTGAGAAAAAGATTTTTTTGATTCAAACAAAAAGATTTGTTTGAATACATTTTTTTGATTCAACACACCTTCTTTATTTCAATTAACAAAACATTTATTTAATTTCAATATATGGAAGATATTGAAACTCATTAAATAAAACAAAATATTTGTTTGATACGATTTGTTTGATTCAAATAAACGATTTCATTAAGTCAAACAAAAATTTTGTTTAAACGTTTTATACTTAAATTAAAGAACGTATTTATTTAATTCAAACAAATTATAGTTCTTCATTCATCCGCGTTAGTTTCGGGCCACTGCAGTGCCACTTAGCTTTAGACATTCAAAATGGTGGTGAATCGTTGAATGTATCAGCGTGTTTGCTCGGAATGTGTAAGCTAAGCGAAGCCTTGAAAATTTAGAAGTTTCATTGGGCCAGCTGGAAAAGGGTTGGTTTTCCACCAATTCCAGACCGTCGCCAGTTTTATTTTCGCGTAAATTCAGACATCTGTAAGAGAAATGGAACCTATGAAAAAGATTTAAGGCTTAATTAAATAAATAAATGCAATATAAATAATAATACAGCACGCATGCTCCAAATACCCGCTTTAACAAAACGTTTGATATTGAAACAAGCAAATAATTTTCTTGAAAGCAACAAATTCCTTTCTTAAATCAAAATACAAATTTATTTAAATCGAACAAAATCTGCGATTAATTTAACATAAAGAAATGTTTAATTTAAACAAGAGGTTTCTTTCATTCAAACAAAATATATATTCAAATCAAAAATATATAGTCAACCAAAAAATTTGTTTGAATCAAACATATATATGTTTGACTGTATAACAAAGAAAGAATATGTTTTATTCAAACATAATATATTTGATTCAAACAGATCTTTTTCTCAGTGTACACATTATTAATATTATTTACGTTATTATTATCCTACACATTATTTACATATAATAAGGATTCCAAACAAATTGGCTCGCCTTGCTTTAATCTGGGCCAATTCTTCAATCAGTTGCGATAGATACAGGCAAAGTGTTTGAAATTCGGTATGTTATGAACGTGTTTGGAAAGACGAGGTGCAATTTTTCTTTTAGTATGAACTATATCTACTATATCTGAGCGAATTTCATCCTCGTTTGTAAGATTTTCTTGTAAATTCTTGCACTTTTTAAGAATGTCTAACTTATCCATCTTTAGAAGGGTAGTGCTGTTAAATACAAAACCGAAAATATTTTCGAATTGTTTAATAAACTCAAACCGCTCTTGCAAGGACATAAATATTACGTATAATATTGTGAAGTAAAAATCAACTTTAAAACTTTTCTCGGGATCATCTACTCTTTGTCGCGTACCCATAAGGGTTTTCAACTTGATATCTACCTTTAAAGCTGCTGCTAAATGTGTAGCTTCAGTTAGATATTCTTTGAAAGCTTCGACTGTTCTTTTTTCAGTTAAAAACTTACTTAAATCTTCAAGAATTTTAATAGATTCCGGGAGATTCATGTGAGGATCACATGAATCTCAAGACTAGCGATCGTGATACAGCTACATGTAAATGATGAATTATTAAAAAAAAAATCGAATTTTCGAATTCGATTTTCAACATACATTGTTTCTAAAATGTGTTTAGATATAGAAAAACAGTTTAAAAGAAGGAAGTTCTGTAACCCTGTAATAGTGGGCTTGTCCCGGAAAGAGTTTTGTAAAGAGAAATTTAAAAAACGTAACTTTCGTGTAATTTCATTAAAAAGCATGGCCTTTGAAACATGTTTGAGTAAAAATTAAAAATTATTGTTTTCGCGGTTCACAGAAAAAACCTGGAGTTTCTATTAGAACCAATTTTTGGTTCCAAAGGAGCTGCAACAAAAAGGAACCTCTCTTGCTGAAAAATAACCCAAAATGATAAATGGTTTCTAAATGAACCCAAAGAATGGATTCAAGTGGTTATAATAGAGCCTTTTTGTCACTTCTGCCTTGACACACTTCAAAGATTTTACAAGTTAATGATGCACATTTTGCTTTATAATTCGAATTAAATAATATTGCACTGAAAAAAATTAATAAAGAAACTAAAATCATAGACATTAGTCATTCTTGAAAGGAAGATATCACACATGAAATGTGACAGTTTTTAAGGTTAAGTTGAAAATCCGTTGTTTTCCACTGCGCATGCACAAGAAGCGCGGGACTATTTAAAATGATATAATATACACTTGCAATATTAGGTTAATATTACATATTTTTAAGATGCTAGGTATTTCTACAATTCAATTTAATTTGTTTTAAAAAATAATAAAAAACGTTTGTTAATATTCATCTGTATGACTATTCATAGTATTTATTGATTTCAAATAGGCCCGCGCTTTTCAACACATGCGCAGTTGAAAACGTCGTTACCCGCCGATGGCCATCTATCGGATATCAACGAACTAAAAAGGAACCCTTAATAAGAGTTCCTTTAGATTCTAAGTTCTAAATGATCCCAAGTTTTACTTGAGCCGCAACATTACTGACACCTCAGTTCTTTCTGTGTTCCGTTCCAGGACACCAAATATAGCAAGGGCGGCGAAAATATGTCTCCTAGAATAATAATATAAATAGAACAAAACCATTTTCATTCATCAATTTTTTTTCAAATTTCTCAAAAAATTTCGTATACGGTGTGTATGGTGTATGAAGAAATATAAAAGCGTAACTTTCATGTAATTTCATTAAAAATCATGGTCTTCGAAACACGTTTTAGTAAAAATTTAAAATTATTGTTATCACGGTTCCGTTCCAGGACACCAAATATAGCAAGGGCGGCGAAAAAATGTCTCCAAACTTTAGTTAACTGTATATCAGGGCTCACCACTTTCAGCAGGTGCTGACTGCCACAACAAGTGTATGACTGCCACCAAGTTTTTCTGTCATTTTTTTCTTCGCTTTCCAGGAATCCTGAAAAGGGTTACGGTCACAGCTCGTTGCGGCTTATTGTTCACACCGAAGGGTCTGATTTTTTTCTACTTGAATTCACAATACATTTCATTTTTTCATTTCAAACTGTAATTTACCGTGAAGGATTAGGGACGAGTCGAAGGACAAGTTCGACGAAAATTTATGAGGGCCTGTTTGACCTAGTCTCGTGACTGCTATTGGCAGTTTTTGCAGTCAATGACTGCCTCCTGGAGAGCTCTGCTGTATAGCAATGCATTTATTAGTAAAATTTGATTCAACAAAACTGATTGACTTAATCAAACATTTTTCAGAGTGTGTCGAGGAGTGCATATACAATTATACATATTTCGGTATTCAAATATTTTTTTAGTAAAACAATTAAAAGGAAAGTCATTTAACCTAGTTCTATTTTCGATTACGTAAATTCACAGCAATTATCTGCCCAGTGAATACTTCTTGCTGGAATATTATCCAGATAAAAATTCAGGAAAAAATCGAGGGGAACATCCCTGAAGACAAAGGCACGAGCAAAGGCCCACTCAGAAACTTTATTGCGTTAAGACTAAAGAGATTAGTTGCCTGTTAACTAGGGATGGCCAAGTCGATTCCGATTCCTTCGAAGAATCGATTCTTCGGAATCGATTCTTGGTTCTAGGGAATCGATTCTAAAAATTGATTCCGATCACAGAGTGAGGAGAAAATAAATTTTCGTTTTCCTAAAGGTTCTCTGTGATTGCTTACTGGCGTGTTTCGGTTATTTCATTGGAGGTCTTTTAGGTTGGGTGGATTCTTGCCTTCGTATCGACTTTCTCACTTTGCAAATGGGTCGTCGGATAAGTTTGTCTCTGTCTTCATAAACTTGCGTTGCATGAAATTAAAATTTATATTTATTGCATTGTTTTTAATTTTTACAACAAACCTCTCAAAAAACCCTTTGAAATTTGTAATTTACGCGGGCTTTTTGAGGAGGGGGGAGTGGGGCAATATTGGAATAGGAATCGAAGAATTGGGATCGAAGAATCGATTCCTGCCTTCGATTCTTCGATTCCTCGGAATCGACGCATCTGGCTTAATCGATTCTCACCGAGCGTTACCCATCCCTACTGATAACGAACAAACCCTTGTTGGTGCCGTTTATATTCAGTGCAGTTTGGACGCCCCCCACCAAGAGCTAAACTTGGCCGTCCGCGTGCCCCGCACACATTGCACCCTATTACGCGGCGGCCCTGCTCCGATTAATTTGAAACTCCGTGTACCTATGTATTTTGAAGCGCTGATTACGAATATGATAGTGAAAATACGTGAAAACTATGGACAACCTATAAAAGTCATGGTTTTTCAAATTTATTTCGGTAAATGCAGAAATTTTCAGGAAAATTATCATACAAAAGTTATAGATCCAATCTAAATATACATTTTTGAAACTAAACACTTTTCCTCTAGGATTGATAGTTTCTAAGAAAATGGCTATTGAAATTTAGTAAGTGCAACAACAGGCTTGAGTCCAGTAAGTGTTAGGCTATTCTGTAACTGGTCACAAAAATAATTTTGGTAAAACTCCTACCATATTTTCCAAAATCTCGTTGGGGGCGGAATCAAGGCACCCCTGTGACTAGTCACAAAAATAATAAAGGTTACACCCCTAACCTTTTCCAATGTGTTTTAGTCTATGACCGCAACTAGCAAGATGGCCGATACTGCACGGAAATCTGTTACACTTCAACAAACTTATCACTAATTTTATCGGAAAATATCACTCGCGGAAAAAAGTTCGTGAAAAAAATATGTATCTCGATGAGATGTACAACTTTTATTTTAAACATTTTCCGAAATTTTGCGTATTAGCTGATATAAACGCAAAAACCAATTATTTTCATGGGTTTTTCATGATTTCCAACATGAAAATGGAATTTGCAGCAATTTTCACTATGAGATTCGTAAGCATCGTGTCAATATACATCGTTGTAGTGAATTAAAAAAAAATCAGTGGTACGCGCTTTTCGGAAGTTTATCCGAAAATATTCTAAAAAACTAGAAATCTAAAATTGCAATGCAATAATACTTGGCATGAAAAGTGTGCCATTTTGTGAGAAAACAATAATTCTCGATCTCTCTATAGTAGCTTAGCCGACAATCGGGAGAGACCTGGGTTCGATTACCAGTGGAGCGACAGAAGATATCTTTTCACCCAATATTTTATATTACATTTGGAAGTCACATGAATTGGTTCTCACGCGGGTAGATTAGAAGAGGTTAGATGGGTCAAAATGCACTGAAAGAAGCTTCAAATTTTCTGCGTATTATACATGTATTTGTAATATATCTGATTGAAACTCTCGGCTTGCCAGGAAGATCCGAAGGATGCCGGGGATATCGATCCTGATGCCTTGTCATGCTAATGTGTCTTCCGTCGTCTTTCCCGTATGTGACCGATTTAATCAAGCGATTTAAATATTTTTTCAATTAGCCCGCCACTGCTTTACATAGTGAGGCAGGGTTATCGATTGACAGGAGAGACGTTTACCTGTCGCTCTCCCTCATCATCGGATAACAGAATGCCTGACCTTTATCAAGATTAGTAAGGCATCTTTTTCTTGAGGGATAATATCTCCAAAAATCAAGTTAACCAAATTTCTTATTGAAAAAGACACCTTAAATCAATGAATTTACAACCAAAGAAACCTAATTTTAAAAACTAACATTTTACTTTCAACTTGTTTCTGGTTAAACCTGAAACAATACAATCCAAAATGCAAGAAACATTTTTTATTCATTTTTTGATTTTTTCATTAGGTTCAGGGTGGCTACTCAAGTCTCAAAAAATTGCCAAAACATTTTCCCGTTATCAAAAACTTTTTCCAGTTAAAAATGCAACAATATTTTAAATTGAACTCAGGGATCACAATTCGATAGATTGAAAAAGAAACACTGTATATCGTTCAAGCATCAAGACTTTCAATTCAAAATGGTACGGAGTGATTAAAATTGTCACATTCATTTATTTCCAATCTAAAATTATACAGGTTTGTACAATTCAATTTAATTATTTAACTATTCAGAATTTCATTCAGAAATTGTACAATGTTGAAAATTTTACCAAATTCTTCCGTAAGACTTTTTTTAACTCTATTCTTAACGGTTAATGAGGTCTAGTATCAACAATTTTCAAATTCACACTCAGAGAAATGTCCTTGTGTGCCAAAAAGATGTTTCTTGAAACAATCTTGCTGCAAAATAATTCTGTGTGTGTTAAAAAGATATTACGTGGTTCAAAACAAAACAGATAATAGGTCGATACTTCTGTTTCACGAAAACTTTTTTTTCTGGGCGCTCGCTTAACGTTAAGCTGGCACAACAGTGCTGTAAAACGTACTAAAAATGAGTTTACAAAAATGTCACCTTATACAATAATGTAGGGTTTATTTAGGGCTCTAGAAATATGATTATTAAAAATCTTTAAAAAATGTTTGAACAATTTTTGTTTAAAAAAATCTAATAAAAATTAATTTAAAAAATTTATTTTCTTACCTTATGTTGAGGCTCATTTAGGGATCTCTGAATATGATCATTAAAATTTGAAACAAAAGTTTAAATAATTATTGTGAAAACAAATTTACCCGAAGTTAATTTTTGAAAATTTATTTCCCTGGCATAATTTCAGGTTCATTTAGGGCTCCTGAAACATCATCCACCGGAAGTCGTCCGATTTTTCCTTTGCCCTTTTTTTATTATATTTGGCCTTGTGCCAGCTTAACGTTATAAAAAATACGTGAAAAAAACATGGATGCTCATTTAGGGCTCCGAAAAAGTTTTTTAAATCTAAAAAAGCTATAATAACAATTTTGTTGTTGAATTTCAAAGACTATTCGCTTGAAATCATCTAATTTATTAAGTTAAAACCGTTCAATTTTCTATATTTTAATCAAAGAGTGTTGAATTTTAAATCTTCCAAAGTGAAAAAGATACTCGCTAACAAGCTTGAAGTCAACATTCCAAATTATACATTTTCAAATTATGAAAGTTCCGAATTAAACAATATCTATATTTAAATTTGCGAATTCAGGCCTTGAAAATTAAACGCTTTTACAGTTAGGCTTTAAAATTAGAAGTGCCTCAAACTTTAGGTGTTTTTCACTGGAATCATAGCCATTTTCAAGAATTTCGAAACCAACCATCTCACATTCTTTCAAGTGCTATCCAGTGCCATTTAAAGTGATAAGATAAGTTTTGATACTAAAACTATTTATAAGAATTTAAAACATTTGCAGAACAGAAAATACACGTTCATGATTTTATCCACAGACTTTTACATTCCAGGTTTCTTCAGTATTCTATTAAATAAATTTTTTAATAAACTTTGTGTTTTAATAAAAATCGAGGTACTCTTTCGTACTCGATACCCGAAAGTATTTCAGAATGAAAATGACATACTTACGGAATGTCTTGAGGACACTATACCATACAATATGAAATAAATTTGTTTTATCGTGTTTTGTGACTAGTTTATAAATTTAGTCCAGAGAAGTTTATGCGGAAGCAGTAATCTCGGCAGCTTATCGAATAGGAAGTCGCTGGTAGAAACGAGGTGAGGTGATGCCGCCGAAGGTAAGTTTTCGCCTCGTTTTCGTCGGTCTCACCATTCGCGAATTGAGGCCCACCTTGTATCTATCAACTGTGAGTTTCAAGAGCGATAAAGTTAAGGCTAATTCTAAAAACTCAGTGGGCTGACCGCTGGCGTCGCGTCGCGGCTGTGTCGCCTTGGATGCAAATGGCCTGATTATTTATCCGAAGCTCGCCATGACTTCGACCAACCGATAGATAGTGTATACTGATAGAGCACTGTATTTACGATTTTATGTAAATTCGACTCACCGCCAATGCCCCATTCAGCCACTCTTTTCGCCGGAAGTCCTCGGCCTCTCGTGTCCGTCTGCGACACCACTTCCGGTTCAAGGGTTATACCTCCGATTCCCTTTTGCCTTATTGCTCGATGCTCGCCTCTTATGCAGTTCATTCGCTTCAAGATATTTACTTTATTTAACTATATGATTTGAACAAATCCCAACAAAACATTTGTATGAAATTTCCGATACTTTTACGTAACAATATCGTTACGTTATTTTCTGTTACATATAACAGCATAAAATTTCCGAACGCATTTTCATAAAATTGTGACAGAAATGTCTCAATTTTAAATAATCAATTTCTCATTTTCGTTTTTTAGATTTTTTTTAATTTTATGGCCAAACATCTCTTTAGGGAGGATCCACTAATTACGTAGGAATTATTTTTTTAACACCCCCCCCCCCCCACACACACACATGGTAAGGCTTTTTTTTATAGAAAGTGTGTGTAACTTTTTTAACATAGGCGTGAGATTACGCTACTCCCCCCCCCCCCCAAGCCTCACGCAATTAATGGACGCTCACTTATAGAATCGAGACATTATTCAACTTGGGTTTGTTGTCGGTACAGAGAAAAAAAATTGTATCTTGTCTTATAAAAATCATTATCAGAACTCGAGCCTGCTTTTTAAAGGTGCAAGGGTTCGCAAAATTCAACAATTTCAAGTCAATTTAAGACTGACATTGAAAAATAGCAAATTTTCATACAGCGTTCAAGTTTAAAACCATTAAAACTGAAAGCGTACCTCAATAATAGAGCAGGCGTAATTCGTCCGACAAACGAAAGGTCCTGGGTTCGATACTCGGCAGAGTTAAGGCGCACAGAAAAAACCAACACTTAATTTAAGTCGAAAATTGGAATTATTTTAAGGTGTAACAAAAAGAAGCATATGAAACCTGAAATTAAGAATGAGTTTTAATCATTGAAGTAAGCAAACATAAATATTGAAATTCAGGTAGTAAAGACCTAAAATTAGAGTAGTAAAGACCTGAAATTCAGGTAGTAAGGACCTGAAATTAAGAAAATCACATAAATGATAAAGATAATCTTTATAAAATCCTTTTGGATTTTCTATAAATTCGCAAGTAGGACACTTTGTTTGCTCCAAGAATCTCGAAGACTCACTTGTTTATTTATGTGAACACCACTATACAATCATACTTTTTGATTATAATCTTGACAAAGAACACTGTGCGTTCCTTGACAATCTACCTTTAGACTAAACATATGAGCAGAAAATGCAGTTTTGACTTCGAAAAACAGTAAATAGACAGTTGACAAGTGACTTTTTCGAGGGGTGTCTCACTCAGGATTCAAATGAAATCGTACGAACAAAGTAAACGAATTCGTACGAATCCTAACGATTTTGATGAATTCTGATATTGACGAACCGGAATCCTTTTTTCGGAATCGGGAGCTCCGAACGCTGTACAGTCACAGCGTTGCGGAGCGTTGGACCTACGAATTCGTCCAGAGTCCCACAAAGTTTGACGAATCCGACGAATCCAAGCAGTGACTGCGAAGCGCGGAGTCGTACAATGCGTATAAAGTACGAGTGACGCACTCACTGCTTAAATATTTCTTTTTTTCTAATGATTTCTGAACATTAAAAACTATTTAAAGAACATTTATAAATGATTTCAAGTTAAAGTGACAATAGGAATACTAAGGATGAAAATTATATAAGAATTTAGTAATTAATATAGTCATGAATTATTACAATTTGATTAATTCTAGAGTAAAAAAAAATTATGTTGATTTTGTCCTTAATTTTTAACGTGTGAAAATTAATTGGTAAATTTAATGGATTTATTAATGTATAACTGCAAATCGTTTTATTAATATTTAATAGTAAAATATCTTGAACATATATTGGAAAATAATTCTGTTCTTAACATTTTGCTACCACCGAGGCTACCACACTATAATTTCTAAACTTTTTTACATTTTCAAAGAGATAAGAAAAATTAGATTATGGGAAAAACTTATTTTGAAGAATTCAAAAAAAATTTAGAAACTTTTTAATAATTTGGAAAGATTTTGGTATTACATTGTTTTAAATGTTTCTCCTAAGAAGATTTTTGACATTAATAAAAATGTTAGCTTTCATTTCAAAAACAAAAGAAATAAAGAAAAATTTGATATAGTAAGTATGTATAAGTTAGTATACCATTAAGACATTTCCCTTTCAGGGTAGGCGTGACACTACCCGGTTCGGGTAGTGTTTCTAGGTGGATAGTTTCTTGTAGTAAATAACTACAAGTGTGGGCTCACCACACCCACGATGTGCCAACAGCACGCAGTATTCTCGAATGGTCACCCATCCAAGTATTAACCGTGCCCAACGCTGCTTAACTTCAGTGATCGGACGAGAACTGGTTTTTTCAGCGTGGTATGGCCGTATACCAAAATATAAATACTGAAAAATTTTAAAAATCGCTCTTAAATTTGACTATTAAGGATTGCCATTCACAGATACATTCTTTTAATGTTCAAAGAAAATAAATTATTGAGAAATTAAATCAACAAGTTCCCGCCTTTATTATCAAGGAATGTTTTGAAAAGGAAACAAAACTTAATAAAATCGCCCTTAAGGATAATAGAAATAGAAAAAATAATAATAGAAAAAAAAATATAAAAAAAGCTGAAATTGTCACGAAGGATTTAGAGAATTATGTTTTTCAAAAAATCAATTTTAATATTGATTTTTATGCAAGATATGTTGACGATTCAGTACTTAGTGTACATAAAAGTAATTTTAACACTCTTCTTAATGATTTTAATAGTATACACCCTAGATTACAATTTACTGTTGAGATTGAAACTGAAGGTAAATTACATTTTCTAGATTTGACTTTAATTAAAACTGATGAAAGACATATTATTACTGACTGGCATAGGAAAAAGATTTGTTCAGGTAGAACACTTAGTTTTCTTTCAAATCACTCTATTCAAAATAAAATAGGAATAATTAAAAAATTGATTGATAGAGCCCTTAAATTATCACATCCAGTATTCCATGAAAAAAAATATTTAACATTGCAAACAAATTCTTCTTCTTAACCATTACTCGTTTGAATTCATAGGAAAACATGCGCATAACAGAATAAAATATATAAAAAACAAAAACAATATGATTGTAAAATTAGGAAAAGATAGATATGAAACGCTAGACAAAAAATGTGTTATTTACAAAATTAATTGTAAAGATTGCAATGCAGTTTATGTAGGGCAGACAAAAAGAGCTCGTAGACTTAGGAAAAATGAACATGAAAATAATTTTCGCAGAAGTCCTAGATATCACTCAGTCCTTTCAAAACATAAGGTTACACATGGTCATGACTTTAATTGGAATGATATTAAAATTCTTTATCATGAAAGAAATCAGAAAAAGAGAGAATTCATGGAGATGTTATTTATAAAGAGAGAAGGTAACAAGGCTATCAATTTAAAAAGGGACCTCTCAAGATATAATAAAATAAAGTATGGGATAGAGTAATTAATTGGTTAAAGTAATTTTCTTTAACTAGATAATAGAAAAATTTTATTTTCTATTAAACAATCAATTTCTCAATTATTAATTTTGATTATATTAAACTTAATTAATTTTTAATTAATATTTTCTTTACAGGTTATATTAATGTTTCATACCTCTAGTTATTCCCTATAATTAATCCCTGATGAGGAGGTTTAAATTGACCTCGAAACATGTTGGTCCCCTTGTAGTATAAAAAGGACGGAGAAAGAAAAAAGTGAGAGGTTGGTTTTTTGGTTGCCTTTTTCCCTTTTTCTCCCTGTTTTTTCCATTATTTTATTCTTTTCTCTAATTAGCTGAAAAGGGAGGTTGTTTTGGAATTTTATTTTTTTAATTATGAATATTTTTCCTGCTTATTTTGCAAAAATTATTCGTAGTGAAATGAAATTCTTTTCAATGTTAATTTAAAAATATTTTTAAATAGAGACACTAAACAAATGATTCTTTCCAATCTGCAGGGTTTGCTTATGAATAATTTTAAGATTCCTTTAAATCCAGTTTACATAGTTTTACCTCAATTTTTTGTAAGAAATATTTTCTTTCATTTAATATAAAAAAATAATTTGTGTAATAAGTATGCATTGAATTTTAGTGAAAAACATTTTTTTAGAAATGTATTTAAATATTTTGGATTGTTTTCTTTTCCTAATTGGAAAATTTAATAATCTTAATAGATCTTAATAGATAATTTTAAGTTTTGAATTTTGCAAAATGTGTGAGGGGAAAAAATATCGAAGACTTTGAGACAATTCTTTCAATTTCTCAGGATTTAAAATTTTTTTAGGTAAACTCAATTATACAGGGCGTCAAGAGAACGAAAAAATATTCTCAAGCTCGTTCTTGAGATTCATAAGAAAATTTAAAATGATTTTTTTCTTAATGAATTCTAAGATAAAATTGAAAAAGAATACAAAGCATTTTAAATTATTTCCTCAAATTTTGAGAAAGAGTATGTAAAAGATTTAAAAGCAAAATTTTGCCACAATACATAATTTTAGAACAAATTTGAGTATAAGATATTTTAGGAATTTTGAAAGGTTTCAAGAAAATAAAAAAAAATTCTTTAGGTTCCTAAGAAAAATTAAAATAATTTTCGTTATGAAAAATTAATTTTAAGAGAAGATTTAAAAAGATTTCAAGACATTTTAAAAGATTTCTAAAATTTTCAAAGAAGAATCTGAAAGATTTTAAGACAATTTTTAAAAGGTTGCAGAACTAAAAAACATCACGAAAAATTTAAATAATTCAAAAATATTAGAAGGTTTAAAAAATTTGAGAGGATAAAAAAAGGAATTTCTTAAGATTTATGGGAAAATTTTTCAGGATTTTTTATTTTGAAGAATGAACTGTAAGGGATTTTTTATTTCTTCCAAACTTCTAAATGTCGTGAATATCTTTTAAAAAGGCTCGAATTTTCGCTAATATTTTTTAGAATCCTGTAAAATATATTTTTTTAAATCTTCTAGATTCTTTTTTAACACATCTGAAATATTCAAAAATATTTTTTAATTTTTTCAAGAATCTTATAAAATTTATATTTATATAAGTTTAAAAACAAACTGATAATTCGTCTTTTGTTGTAAGTAATTTCAATATTTGTGACTAAAAAAAAATGTTAGAAGCTTTCAGTCTTACATCAAAATGTTGTTTTATTTATTTCTATACAACACTTCATCTTAAAAAACCTTTTTTTTTATTTAGAAAACCTTTATTATGTTTTTAAACATAATACAAAAAATGTTACGGAACTGTGGTAAGGGGGGGGGGGGGGGCGAAGGAAATGTTACGGTCTGTTACACGGGGAAGGGTATCTGTCGGTATTAAAATGAACATCAACACCGGCGGGAAAAAATAACAAAGCTTTTATTCTGTGGCGACCATAGGATAAAAACTTTATATTTAATAAAATGGATAATAATTATTTAAAATATATAAAATTTAAATTTAAATGATAAGAAACTTATTTTCCGTTTTTGACCCTTCTACAAGAGTAACTTTTTCGTCAAATAGATTAAGAATAATATATTTTATATTATTTTTAGCAAGATTATTTTGATTTAGGCCTTCTAAATATTTAATTTCATCAAGCCAATTATCAAATTTTATAACCATGCATACTGCGCAGGTCCGAGATTTGTCCGGTCGCGCGGTCGTTGCGGGGACTCCCCTCGAATTCCTTACGAATTCAAGCATGAATCCCAATGATTCCCTACGGTTCCACTCGAAGTCCTTACGGACTGCTACGAATACTTAACGATTTCATCAAAAACCATCGGACTCGTACGGATTTTCCGTTTTCAAACGATTATTTCACGAATTCGTACCTTCCCTGCTGATTTCCTACTTTGATTTTTACGGCATACATTGCCTTACCGGAATCCTTACAGATTGCCCTCTGATTTCTGACGGAATAAGCCGTGATTTTTTGAGTGAGACGCCCCTCGGACTTTTTAATTAAATACAATATTTAAGATACACATAACATTCCGGTAGTGTTCGAGAATTTTAGAGACTTATGACAAAGCGTTACTTGAAACGCGGACTAGATTATAGAAACGGAGCAAAATACCAAAACCACATCGCGAGCATGTCCCAGCGCGATTAAGGAAGAGTCAACCTGAAATTCCGTAAGGCGTACTTCTTAATTTTAGGTAACGAAAGCCTTACATGTTAATTCAATTTGCCTTCAACTTATTTTCCGAGCCGTATATTGAAAAATGGATGCATAATTGTATAATTTACTTTGTTTCGGTAAAGAAATGCACGCACGCGTTATATGAATTCCTAGAATTGCTGGTCCCCGCAGTTTCTGCGGGGACAGGGCGAGAGACGGTTGCGACTCCGCCTCTGAAGGGACGCATGCACTACTACTCAGTCAAGTAGATTGCGCAATATTATGGAAACGTTTCAGGCGGCCCTGACTGTTTACGTTTCGCTGTACGCGCTATATGAACAAGGCTATTTTCAGGCAACCCCCGAGATTGTTCATCTATCGAGACTCTGGTGTAGTTGCTATCTTAATTCAAGTAAAATCTGAAATTTTCGACAAAAAACACTTTAGAATCACGTGATTTTGGCAGGCTTAACGTTTTTGGACTCGCTGAATCCAAATCTGAAGTTGGATTTTCAAAATTCGAAATGCCCTATCCAATATGGCGGACATGAAATAGTTAACATATTTGGATCTGGATAAAATTGATGGAAGTTATGTTTTTGGGGTCGCTGAATTTAAATCTGATGTTATATTTTAAAAAATCGAAATGGCTGATCCAATATGGCCGACATGAAATATTGAAAATGTTTGGATCTGGATAAAATTGGTGTTACATAGGTCTTTGGGGTCGCTGATTTCAAATCTGATGTTCGAGTTTTAGAATTTAAAATGGCGGACATGAATTATTAAAAATGTTCAGACCTTGATAAAATTGGTGATACTTAGGTTTTTGGGTTCGCTAAATCGAAATTATGAGTATGAAATTATGAAATTGAGTATGTTTACAAAAAATATTTGAAAACCATTAAAAAATACAAAACTGAAATCAAAAAAGGAGTAAATAACATACCCTAATACTACTATTTTTATAATTTGTCTACTTAAAATTTGTTATACGCCACATTTGATCCGCTTTTTTGAATTTTGAAAATTCAACACCTGATTTTATCAAGATCCAAACATTTTTAATAATTCATGTTCGCTAAATTGAATCCGCCATTCTGAAATTCGAAAACTTAACATCAGATTTGAAATCAGCGACACCAAAAACCTACGTATCATCAATTTCGTCAAAGTCCGATGATTTTTAATAATTCATGTCCGCCATATTGGATCCGCTTCTTTGAATTTCAAAAATTCAACATCAAATTTGAAATCAGCGATCACAAAAACCTAATTATCACCAATTTTATCAAGTTCCAAACTTTTTAAATAATTTATGTCTGCCATATTGGATCTGCCGTTTTGAATTTTGAAAATCCAACATCAGATTTGGACTGAGCGATCACAAAAATCTAATTATCAACAATTTTATCAAGGTCCAAACATTTTAATGATTTATGTCCGCCATATTGGATCTGCCATTTTGAATTTTGAAAATAACATTAGATTTGAATTCGGCGACCCCAAAAACCTAATTATCACCAATTTAATCAAAGTGCCAACATTTGCAATAATTTGTGTTCGCCATATTGGATCCGCCATTTTGAATTTAGAAAATCCAACATCAGATTTGAATTCAGCGACCCCAAAAACTTTAATATACACAAGCGAAATCAAATCGGATCACGTTAAATAATTTTATTCTCAAATGCCCACATATATGTATGTGTCATGATGCAAAAGTGGCACGACTTTTTTTTAGCCCATATATGTTTCACTAACAGTGAAGGGGTTAAGATTCAAGAATTCATTCGTATACACCTAATTTTGTTTATTTATTCAAAATGATACATGGAATTAAAAAGAATTAAAGGGTACACAAAAGAATTGAAGAGAATTTACGGGAATTTAAAAGAATTTAATAGTAGCTAGTCCCTCGACTGAAAGCCTTTCAAATTGATCCATGAAGTGAAAATGTTTAAAAGAACTAAAGGGTGGTAGCTGATTTTGTGTTGTTTTGAGTTGCAACAAAAATGAGACAGCGGAGAATAAGAATACAGCTATCAAGGCCGTATTCAGAAAAAAATTCGGGGGGGGGGGGGTATGCGCCCCCCCCAGGGGGGGGTATTTTTATATTATGTACGTTTTTTAAGAATTGCGGGGGGGGGGGGCAAACCCGCCTCATCCCCCCTGGCTATACGGCCTTGGAAGCTATGTTCATGCTATAGTTTCACACTTGAAGTATTCTTATTTTTAGAACAAAAATCTTATTTCGAGTGCATAACAAATGAGGGGCTGATAGCAAAAGCGGAGTAGAAAATTCGTCGGAGCAAAAACGAGTTAAGAACAACGCGAGCCAAAACGAGTTAAAAAGAAACAAGAATGACGAGGATTGTGTCGTATATTATAACATAAATGTTAAATACAATGATAGATTATAATATAATCTACCGTACTATTATATCGTTATGTTAACTCATTATTGCTCCAGAGATTTTTATACTCCGCTTTTGTCAAGTGATTTCAATAACTTCACGAGTTTCTAACCCCTCGGTTAAGTCGCAATTTTTTTATTAAAAAATATTCATTTAGATTTTTGTTTTTTCTTCCGTGAAAAAAAATTCGATTCGTATTTTTTTCAATTTTAATATTTATTGGTTAACATCATCTATATATTTTTGTTAGTTTTGATGTTAAAGATATTTAAAAGATTCTTTACGATTGTATTTGGAACGTATTTGTGGAAATTATGTTATTTAGGAATTATACAGATTCACTTAATTTTGCGAGTTCAACAATTTTTTAAATAATAAACAAGATGAAAGAAATGGAATTGTAAGGAAATTTTCAAGGAGCAGAATGTCCAAGTGTGAATTAAAATTGTTAAGGGAGCTGAAACCAATTTGGAAGTCGTGATCAATGTCGCAGTATCGTGGAAACTCAAAAGCATCCTTTTTTTCCCAGTTTCAACGTCACTGATGACGTTGCGCCTGATCGGCCTCGAAACTCGGTAGGCTTCACGGAATGAGCGCCCAGTGCGAGAACGCGAGCGTATTGACGCGAACGAAGAGTACTCGGGACGGAATATTGGGCAGACGGTCGCGTCGCAACACCGACGCCGTCGGCTGTGCATGTCGCGAAATGAGTTCCCACATAGAGGGGATGAAGAAGTAAGGTAGGAGACTAGTCCTAGTCACTAAGGGTAACTAGGGGTGGGTGAGGCGCTACCAAAGTCAAGGGGTGGGTGGGAACAGTAAGAGGGAACATTTATAAAGAACAGTGGGAGTAAACTACTTGTTGCGTGTCGTGGCGCCCCCGTGACGCTCTTTCTTTCCCCTTCACTGCACCTCGCTGTCTTCGCCGTTGGTCCGCCGCGTCACCCTGCCCCACCTACGCGTCGCGACGCGACGTCGACGTTAGCCAGCCAGCACACCGCACCGTCGCGTCGTGACGCCGCCACTTGACAAAAATAGACGCATCGTCGCGACGCAACAGATATCGCTCGACTTGCCAGTCGGGGGGTTGTTCTGAGTGAAATCGGTTAGTAGAACTCCAGGTGAGAAAGTTATATATAATTTATATATAGTGGACAAGACAATGATGTTTTTCATTTGTTTGATAAAATTTGCTGTATAAAACAAATAAAAAATATCAGTGTTTTGTCTATTATATAAAAAACCATATATAACTTTTTTACCTGGGATTGCACGAGACGGCACGAAAGACTGCGAAATATTCAAAAGGGATTGCGACGATTTCAATCCTAAGAGTCTGTTCATCTCCGAGGCGACAAAGAGGCAAGAAATTGTGAACCCGACGCGACGGTGCGGTGAGATATTCCCAGAGGCGACAAGGACTCGCAACTCGTTCAAAAAAAAATCGCAGAAAATTCTGGCCAGGTAAACGTGAAAGCTTAAGGTCTCCCGTATATATATATATATATATATATATATATATATATATATATATTGTTGTTTTAAAAAAATTGTTACGATAGCTCTGATGTAAAACGTGCCAAAAAACAGGGTTTTGGAGACGCTTTTGTTTTAGTAACAATTTTTTTAGAACAACCATATATATCTTTCAATTCGGGAGACCTTAAGCTTTCACGTTTACCTGGCCAGAAATTTCTGCGATTTTTTTTTGAACGAGTTGCGAGCGATCAAAGTGAGGGTCGCGTCCTTTTGACGCCGATTTTAGTAAGTAGTTGTAACGAAAAATTACTTGATGGTTCAAGTAGTTATCACCTAAGCAGCAAAAATCAAATTTGTCTTCTTAATATTAAATCTAGTAAGATCACCTTTCAGCACTTCCTAATGTAACAAAACCACCTGCGATGATTGATAATATTACCTATTTCAGTATGTAAACATTGCAAATGTCTCTTCTGATCAGTGTAAGTAAATGCAAGAATCGAACAATTCAACTTAGAATGAACATGATTATCAGTTTTCAAAATTATTAAAAGTATTATTTATGATCACGAGCTCTTTGCATAACTGTCAATTAATTCGCACTAAAGTTAACCATGATATAAGGATTAATAACAAGAAAAATGTAAGCACTGACCTGAATCTGATGTCCCGGATTGCTGATATGTAACTGCTGGGCTTGATTGATCTGAAGCGTGGAAGTTCCGGAACCCGAAGGTGGTCTAGGTGGTGTGGAGCTGGTGAAGGTTCCTTGGGCCCCAGGTTGGTTGGGACCACCACCTTGGCCCCCTCTCGGTGGCAGAGGGTACCCCGGACTGCCGTGATTGGGCATGGAGCCTGGGCTGCCGTAGGGCGAATACTGTTGCTTGTACGCCCCAGTAGGTCCAAGCATACTCGGTTTTCCTCCACCAGCCTGCGGCCTTTTCATATCCCCCAGACCTGTAAACTGCGTCTGACTGCCAAATATGTCTGAGGTTTGCTGGCCTTGAAACCCTTGGGCGCCGTTGTTCTTGTGATAATTCCCACTGTTTGGTGCATTTTGGTTCTGGGAGCCTGGAGGTCCGTTGCTTCCGGGACTCCCAAGGTAGTCTGTAGCACCTCCGAACTGTGGGAATTCCGCATAGGGTGACCTTGCTGTTGGCCCTCTAGCCCCAACCGAGTTGGGATTGAATCCTCCGAGGCCCAACTGCTGACTTTTGTGCTGGTGTTGTTCTGCCATCTGCTTCAGTGTTTGAGCTGCAGGACTCATCTCGGGCGATTTAAAGTCGAGACCTGAGTAGGACAACCTTACTGGCGAATATTGTGAGGACCCAATGTTCCCCGGACTAGAGTTAGACACTACGCCGGACCCGTTGTTTGCGTTTCCGTTGCTCGGGTGCTGGTGCATCGAATCCTTATCATCTTCGATCTTGATCTGGCCGTTGTTAGGCATGTTTACAATACCACTGTTCGTTAGAGCGTCTACACTCTTGTCTTCAAAGTCAAAGTCCTTCATGAACTCAGGATGAAAATCGGAAATCTCGGAAATCAGGTCCTTAAAAGCGTCTGACGTGATGATCTCGTCTCCGGTATCGTCACCAATAAAGTCCGAGAAGCCAGGGAAGGCAGCTCCATTAGCAGCAGCGTCTTTTTCTAAAGCAGCCGCACATTGCTCCAGATCAACGAACTCATTGTCTGGTTCCTGTTTGCACTCCACCAAGTTGCCGATGTCTACACAGCCTATACCGCCGCCACCGCCGCCAGAAGAATTTTGTGGCCTTGGGGCATTGGATGATTGCGTTTCGGGTCCGGGTTTCGGTGACGAGGATGAATTCACCAGATCGCTCTTCACCGATGCATTCGTTAAAGCCTTCACTGTAACGTTTGTCGAAATCTGTTGCGCTTGCGAATTTGCTGCTGAAGTCGTAAACTCTAGTTGTTGGACTATCTCCACCGAGAACTTGGTCATTTGCTCATTACCAGAAGAACCGCCGCCTCCTCCACCCCCGCCGGTTGATTGCCCAGTGGCGTTCGCGCCATTTCCGGGCTGATGTTGCCCATGGCCCAGATGTGACCCGCCGCCACCTCCCTGAGCCTGTTGATGCTGGTGCTGCGCCTGCGTGCACTGCAACTTAACTGGAGGTTCCCCAAATGCTCCATCGCCACTACCACCCCCTGATGGCTCCAAATCTTCGGTGGCCCTCTTCAGGAATTTCTGCTGCTGAAACAAAAAAAGAACATGTAAATCAGAGAGGATGACGCAGTTCTCAAAAAAATTTGCCTGTTTTGATGGCAGAATCTTAACAATAAACTACAAAACTTATTGATCAATTTCAAACCGCAATATCTAGATGTTAACTTTCAATACCTTAGATATTCAAATTTATGTAATAATATTCAGAAGTCGCTGATTTGGAATCTAGCCAAAATTCATAAATTCAAAATGGCTGCCCAAATGAAAGAATAATTATGTGATTTGCGTGATTTCAGCATCTAATAATAAAATAAACTAAATGGCAACACTTTTTTTTTTAAATATTGTCCGCTAAACGGGGACTACCATTTCGGATTTTAAAATTATCAGCTGAGATTCAAATTCAGTGTTCTCAAAAAAGCTTAAGAGACCATAGTTTGGATGTTTTATTCTTTTTTGAAATTCTCCGTCCCGAATATCTTAGACATCTACACTGAAAGGAATGCTTGGGGATTATTAGCCATATAAATACTAAATCCACTATTTTCAAATAATCTACTCAGTTGAAAAAACGTTTGATTCTTCCCAATCATTGTAGTAACATTTAGATATAAAGAATAAATCAAAGGAATCCCATTAAAGTAACTCCCATTTAAGTCGTTCCTAGAATTTCAGTCCTCGGCATTTTGGAGATGCTGGGGCCGCGGGACCGAAATAGAGGCGGTGATCAGTCATGCGTGACAAACAGTAGCGTAGCGACAAAGCGGGCAGTACCCTGAGCGGGTTAGTTGTCTCAGCTGTTAGCATGCATGAAATCCAACAAAAATGATTCAGACGGCCCTGAATCTCTACGTTCGGAGCGAACGAATTTTGCGTTCGATTTAAGTGAAGGTCATTCAGGACCTGACCCCAAAACCGCACTTGAATGGGATTTCTAGTGTATTTATAGATAAAATATTCTTGGTCTAGACGTAATACGTAATCATAATGGTATGCCTAAAATAGCCATTCGGAATGGTTGTAGTTGAGCGAGCAATACAATTTGGTTGGAATAACCAGAATTATGCGTGTACCGTCCAATTATTTCTTTCAGTGATACCTACTTTCTTTTAATATAAGTTTTTCTAGTGAAATCTTCTAATTTCTCGGTTGCTAGGTAATCCTGTCAATAGCAGATGGTTTTTGTCTTTGAGATTACGAAGCAACGAGGCATCAAAATTGTAGGTAGATTGTGAGTAGGTAGTCGGCTTGTATGTGTTTTGTACTAGCGTCAGTATACCTTGGCAAACAGCATAAATCTTGACGAACGAATCGCCGCTAAATTAAGCGAATCGCGGCACGCGAGTATATGCCGGATGCCAAGTCCGAGTTCTGCGTAATTCGCGGTATAAGTGTACTTTAATAATTTAATTTAGAAAATGATTATAACGGCATTTTTAAATTCATTAAAAATAACGGATACTCTTGGTTTCCAAATCAAGTGCATGATATAGAATTATTACGCTGTTTGTGTGGAAACTTGGGTTTGAGTGACGTTAAGCACCCCCCCCCCCCCCCCCACACACACTCTTGGCGAAATAATTCTATAACTCCTTTTTGCATGCGGTGCCTCAATTTTCAACATTGTGTTTTTCACCTTTTAATTATTCCTTTCTTTTTGTATGCTATATTACAGTTGGAAATACATACTGATTTTCTACAAGAAAATTTTTCGTAAGGCATATTCCTGATCCATGCATACGTATTTTACAAGATACTCGAAAGACGATAAATAATAATTAATGTGTAGAATTTCATGTGCGCATCGTGCGATAGATAAGTATTTTTCCAGAATGTCATAAAGTTTATGCGATAAGTTACGATTTGATTCAAACTCAAATCAAAGTCGATTCCCAAAGTAAACTTATTTTTTGTCTACGCAAATTTAAAGAAAAATGGAAGTACATGTAGGTTTCTTTTATTATATGAGCGCAGTTGATTTTTATAATTTTGACAGCATCAATAAATTTAGATAAAAGTTGATAGCTACTATCATTTTTAAATAGTTGTATAGAATAATGAATGAACAAAGAAAAATTTAGAACAGCTTATTCTTCAGGGCAAAATTGTTTTGCAACTTTACTATGACAGACTGTCCGTCGTTATCTTACCTACTTTAGAACCATCAAACCTAGTAAAAATGATAATGACAATGTGCAAAGTTACAAAAGGCAATACAAATGCTACTTTTTATGATTATAGATACTGGTGATAACGAATGTAAAAGAATATGCTGAACATGAATCTGGTGACACGAACACCTTTGGAAAAGTATCAAATATTTCTTATTCACTGATTGCGACTAAATAAAAAATTTAACTTTATTCGACATTACTGATTCGTATATATCTGTGCTTGATTTGACTAGTAGATGCATCTATTGAAAGGAAAGAAATATTGCAGACTTTTAATGGGTTTCTAATCAATTCCCGGAAATTTCATAGAAATTGCGAATGAACGAATATATACATAGAGGGTAACTAATTCTGATGGCAACATCGTCGATAATAGAGCGTGATAGACCTTGCCCTCGAAAACCTGGTACACCGAAGTTATTACACCTTGATTATTGACATAATTTTATTACGAAAGCTCCGAGCTTAATATCCTAACCCCTGTACAAGGGTTACCCTTTGCAGTCACTCCCTCACTGCGTTTATTTTCAGATTCTCTGCAACGAAGAACAGATTACTCTTCTTGCAATGCTCCATCATTTGAATGAACCATCCAAGGACAGAATAAACTATAGTTTACTCTTATATTTAAATATTTAAAGAGGAATTTATAGAAAGTTTTAATTTTAATGAATCCATAGAAATTCTACCAATTGAAGGCGTTATTATATGCATAATTGAAAAGCATTGCAAGACAGTCGTTTATAAAAAGAAAATTTAAAAACAATTTCTAAAGCAGACCAAATTTTTTTATTTATCATCAGATTCCCTATTTTATGAAAACTTAGGAGTTTAGGCAAATATTTTATACAGAGCAGTTCTACCAAAATTCTAGGATATTAGACATGCAACATAATTCTCGAAACGTTTCGTCCATCGATACGATAAGCTATTTGTGAACTTTGGACTTTCGTCCCTTAACATGCAGATTTCCGCGATTATACTAACAAATCGACGTGGGAACAGGCAGAGTGGAATCATGTGAACACTTTGCGCTTTAACTGTCACGTGCATCTGCACTTGCCAACTTTGTCTTTTCATTTCGTTTAGCGCGTTCCTAAAAATAATATTAAAAATTCGCTTCACAGTAAATCCTAAGGTGACACTTTTTGACATCTTAGGAAGAGACACATTTTATGTTCAACTTGACAACCACAGAGGGCCAGTTATACTATCCAGAATGATCAATTCAACCCTCTGGGATGATCAAGCTGAACATCTTGTTTTCAATCATCTAAATCTTCTGCAGAGGGTCAAATTGGAGGGACTAGTAACCAATCAGAAATGGAAGCGCGCTGACTTATAACAAAGGCCCAGCAGCAAACACACCCGAAACCCCGAAACGCATTGTCGGAGCGAGTGTCCTTCAGCGTCGTCATTCATTTTGATACAGAAACACGAGTTACGAGAGGTTTGATACGCACTTATTAACCATCTAAGATGATCAAATCGTCCCTCCACTCAAGAGAAGTGTCCTCTTGTGTCAAAAAGATACTTCTTGACATAAATAGAATTTCATATCAAGGGCGTTGAAACGGCGTAAGAAAAATGCACACAATTTGTAGACGAACCATGAAGACGCATTTAAAAAAAAAAAAATTTTCCTTATTGATTATCAAGCTTACATTAATTATATTTATTCTGAATAATATGAACTACACTCCCCGCGTGGAAATGGTCACCATGGGACAAAACACAAATACCATGGCTCAAGTCTTGAATAAGTTTTTGCCCAGAGTTTGTTATAGTTCGCCCATAGTATGGCTTGTGTTCGAATCCCATGGTTCCACTACGGGAAATTACGAAATGCATTGAGAAATGTTTTAAGCCAATTTTGTGACGAATTGAGTCAATTATATATGCCTAGAATAGTTGGTCCGACTTCAGGCCAACGATTTTCATTAAAAAATTACACTCATCTCCCAATTCTGTGCCGGCCTCGGTTCTGGTCGGCACAGAATCGGATAAGTTTTTTCATGTCAATACTCAGGACCGCACATGTAATCTCTGAACCCGGCACAGGGTGGCACAGCAGCGCCTATAGAAGCGCGATGTAAACAACTTCTGATACACTAATTATTCCATACAACCATATGGAGTGGTCTTTTATAATGACGATTACACGATACTAGAACATTCCGCGCGCTACGCGCGCCGTATTTCTGTTATTATGTTACTTAAGAACAACACTTAATAAATAAAGAAATAAAGCTCCATTTCTAAGGCTAAATACTTACACGGTGTGCCTCGACTGACTTCAACCCAAAAGGGCTTGCATATGCCGGGGTTTTCTGAATATACTTCTGGGATGCCCTACGATCATTTTGAGCACAAAAAGAAAAAAATCGCTTGGGCCCTTTTTGAGAAAACTCTTTTTTTGAAGAGGTTAATCAACATATTTTAATGAAAATAACTTTAACGTGGAATTTCATTGGCTCAAACCATTCAGTTTGGCATCCAAAAAAGGGTTACAGGTGCTGAACATCTTACAAGAACTGATACCTTCAATATTTTTGAAAAATGGTGAAAAAAGTGGGAAAAAATCAGTTTTTTGAAAATTGCCTTATTCCAGTTCATCCTATGTCCCAAACACCGTAACAAGAATTGAAGTGCTTGCAATTTTCTGCAAAATGAAAAAAAATCGAATGTTCTATCTCTAAAAGTTTGGGAGTTATGATCTTAAGAAGTCGATTTTAGTTTTGGGAAAATAACTTATTCTCTACGCATATCTGGTAAAAATTGCCGAATATTTAATTAAAGACTTAATTTTGAGTAGATCTAAAAAAACATTGCTCTAGCTCTCATAGAACCCACATTATGGCCTTCTGAATATGACCCTTTTTTTATGGAATTTTGTTCAACATCAATTTTATAAATAAAATTTCTCGTTTTTCAAAAGAACTCATCGAAATTATGGCCTCCTGAAAATTACACTTTTTATGGAATTTTGTTGAATTTGTTTGTTAATTTTTCGTTTCTGGAGGATGAGACATGGAATAGTACATTTCGTGACTAGTGTGGACTGACGGCCTTTTTGAAACGAGCGTAATGTTTTTGAAACGAGTCGTAGGTAAGGGCGCCGTAGGCGCCCGAGCCGGAGACGAGTTACAAAAACATGGCGCGAGTTTCAAAAAGAAAAGCCGTCAGTCCACAGGAATCACGAACGATACTTTTCAGAACAAAATCATAAATGGCGTGATTTCATTGTCTCCATGGAAGAATGCAAAATCACGTTTTGAGTCGGTGAAGGTACGCATGAGCTCTACTGCATTTTTGTTTTAACGAGCGTCAATGAGACCACAAAGTATGATGTGCGAGGCGATAGGAACACGCTATACTCTTCGTTAGAAACATCGACTCACCAATCCGCTATGAATTCTCTTTCTATCTTTGTCATCCACGGTCTCTCTCTAGCGTTAGGAAAATACACGGAGCACGCTCAAACAAAGCCCTTTTTTGAACTCTACGTCACGCCGTGCTTACTGAACCCTATTTTGTAACTCGTCCAACGCACCACCAGACGCCGCTCAAAAAGCGTACTTTTGCGTTTGTCTATGGAGGCATGAAAACACGCCATTTTTATGATTGCGTTCTGAATAAATGTTTTTATCATATTGTGTATCTTGTGCTTGAATTAAATGAAGACTTAATTAATTTAATTATGAACTGAAAACTTTTATTAACGATATTATGAAAACATGATTGTGAGCCTAAAATGAGTGAAGGCTATTATATTCACTTAATGCACATTGTAGCCTGATTGCGTAGTCTGGATGATTCTTAGAGACTTTATATTTTGTCCAGACGGCTTTAAAATCCGAGTGAACAGACTCCAGCATGTCCAATGCTCAGGAACTTATTTATTTTTAAAAACGAGATATGCTAGATTAGAGCTAGAGCATTACTTTTTTTTAGATTTGCTAAAAATCAGGTCCTCCGTAACCTATCTGGTGGCAACTTTCTCCTGAATTGCTCGGGAAATGAGTTCTTTTGGAAAACGATAAATTTTATTTTAAAAATTGATATTGAACAAAATTTCATAAAAAATGGCCATATTCAGTAGGCCATAATTCTGGTTCTATTACAGCTAGAGCATTGTTTTTTTTAGATCTACTCAAAATTAAGTCTTTTTTAAATAACTTACTGGCAACTTTAACCTAAAACGCTAAGGAAATGAGTTCTTTTGAAAAACGAGAAATTTCATTTATAAAATTGATGTTAAACAAAATTTCATAAAAAAGGGTCATATTCAAAGCGCCATAATTTTGGTTCTTTTAAGCTAGAGCAATGTTTTTTTAGATCTATTCAAAATTATGTCTTCTTTAATTAATTATTCGGCAATTTTTACCAGGTATGCATAGAGAATAAGTTATTTCCCCAAAACTATATATATATTTTTTTGGACATAGGATGAACTGGAATAAGGCAATTTTCAAAAAACTGATTTTTTCCCACTTTTTCACCATTTTTCAAAAATATTGAAGGGTTTCAGTTCTCGTAAGATGTTCAATCGCCCAAGCGATTTTTTTTCTTTTTGGGCTCAAAATGATCGTGAGGCATTCCAGAAGTATATTCTGAAAAAAACCGGCATATGCAAGCCCTTTTGGGTTGAAGTCAGTCGAGGCACACCGTGCTTATTAAAAATATCAAACCTAATTATTTCAATCTCGAATATAAATTGAATTTTCGTCTATGGTAGACATTTCATTATATTCATATATTATATTATATCAAACTTTTCGAATATATTGAGACACGGAGTTTTCTAATTAGGCAAAAATCGCTTGCAAAACGTAATTTTTGATTTTCTTGTCATTTTGTATGGCGTCGCTACTTAAATAAACTCTCAATGAATCCCAAGATCTAACTCTTGAAAAAACTACGTACAGCTGACCGTGATTGAAAACATCTTTTTTCAGATCAATTCCAATTCGATCGAATGTTTGACCTTGTGATTTGTTGATTGGCATGGCAAGTGCTACTTTGACTGGAAATTGTCTCCTTTTGAATGAAAATGGATCAGTATTTTCACAGTACAGTGTTATCCGATTGAGATAAGCGATATCGCCCACTCTACTGCCTGTCAAAATTTCACAACGCAAAACGTTGGGAGAAAATTCTAATACTTCAAAAAAATTTTTTGACAAATAAAATTCATATACATTCTTGTGCATTTTATGATAATTATTTATTTTAGTTACAAGAATTGGTTCTAATACCTATTTTGAATTGCGCGCCAACTGCAGCCAACCAGCGCGCGGCCCCCCAATATTGGCATCACTGCGGACACTGCACACACAAACGAGCGCACTGGCTCTATCTCTCTCTCTTCTTGTGAATCATAATTAAAATATTGTATTTTCTTGAAGTATTAGAAGAGGATGATTTAAACAAACCTCTAGAGCAAGAAGAAATACTTACAAGGATAAGGAAGTTGAAAAAAGGTAAGGCTGCAGGAGAGGATGGGATTGTAGCAGAATTTTTGATGGGCATGCCTAAAGAAGGAATGGAAGAACTTATACAATTGATCAAGGACATATGGCAGAAGAAGCGATTAATAAAACGATGGCGTACGGCATCGATCTATACTATTCACAAAAAAGGGGATGAGAATTTGACAGATAACTACAGAGGAATTTCATTGTCGGATATAGGTTATAAAATATTGGCGTCGATAATGGCAGGAAGGTTGAGCGAAAAGCTGGAGAGAGAAAAGAAATTAACGGAAGCTCAAGCAGGGTTTAGAAAAGGAAGAAGCACCATAGAGCAGATCTTTGTCTTGAATACAATAATAGGAAACAGACTGAGAAGAAAGAGAGGCAAGTTGTATGCAGTATTTGTTGATTTTAAAAAGGCGTTTGATATGGTGGATAGGAAAAGGCTGTGGACGAAAATGGAAAGGATGGGGATAAATGGAAGGTTCCTAGAAATGACCAAAGAAATTTACAAAGAGACGTGGAATGAAGTAATAGTAGGAGAGGAAAAGACTGAAAAATTCACAACAAAAAACGGTATGAGACAGGGGTGCCCGCTCAGCCCCATCTTATTCAATATCTATATTAACGACTTAGAAACAGAACTAAGAAGAAAAGGAGATGGAGGCACGGTTCTTAGTCCAGGTTCAAATATAAAAATCTATGCATTGCTCTATGCAGATGATGCGGTGATAGTAGCGGAAAGTAAGGAGGAACTAGATAAAATGATTGACAATGTAGAAAGATGGACGGAGAAGAACGGGATGGAGGTAAATGTAGAGAAAACAAAGATTATGGTGTTTAGGAATGGAGGGAAAAAGAAAAAGGAAAGCTGGAAATATAAAAACAGTGAGTTAGAAGTAGTAAGGGAGTTTAATTATCTTGGATTTTGGTTTACAACTACAAATCAATACAATACACATGTTAAGAAGGCATCAGGAAAAACGCAGCGATTAATTAATAAGGTATGGAGCGAAACAAATAGAGCTGCGATAACAAACTTAAAGAGAAAATTATTTTTTATGGACTCAACGGTGAAAACGGCGGCAGTGTATGGGGTAGAAATTTGGGGATGGAAAAGAAAAGAAACGATAGAGAAGGTACAGAGCAGATATGTGAAATCGAGCATGGGACTAGGAAAGAACACACCTGATTACATATGGAAGATGGAAGCAGGGCGAAGGAGTGTGGAAATATAGGCAAGAAGAAGGGCTGGCGCTTTTATAATAAAGGTACTCTCTATGGAGGAGGATAGATGGTCAAGAAAGTGTATAAAGGAGGAAATAAGGAATATTAGGAATGGCAATCCAACTAGCTGGGGGAGGTCGTTGGAGGAAGCAATGAAAAATATGGGAGACGGACAAATAATTAGAATGATAGGAGAAGGAAAACCAGTAGAAAAAATTGCGGAAAGACTAGTTGAGCTGGAAATGATAGCAGAAGCCCAAGACATACAGAAAGATTGGGAAAAAATAGAACAATCCAGTTTCTGCAGCTATTATAAAGAGATTAAGAAGAATACAGAGATGGAGACATATTGGCAAAGGGAAAAACTAAAGGTGAGACAGAAGCAAGTATGGGCTCGATGGAGGTGTGGAAATGCCGTAAAGGAAGGAAAGAAAGGCTTTAAAGACAACAATTGCAGGGCTTGCAAGGTCGAAGAGGAAACACTACAACATGTAATCGAGTGTGAAGAAGTAATGAAAAAGTTAAAAACACCGGGAAAAGAATGGTGGAGAAGTTGGAGAGAAAAGAATAGACAGAAGGACTGGAGGAAGGAGTTACTGGCAGATTTACAGAAGGAAGTGGACGAAGACTTGTGTTTAAATTTGGGCAAGATAGAGGATATATTAAATGTTAAAAATTAGTGATACAGGCTAAATGTGATTTAGGTTAAGTCATTATGTAAATAGTTGTAATTAAACTAGTTTGTAAGTGTTCATATTGTTAATGAAGGAAAAAGGGCGAGTGAAGGAGTGAAGGTGTAAAACTGAAATGTAGCACCAAAGAAAGAATAAATAAATAAATAAATAAAATAAATAAATATTGTATTTTCTTTTTCGTGTAATTAAATAAAATTAATCTGACTAACGTAAATTAATTTTCGTATAAAATTCTGTTATGTCAAGATAGTAATTGTTTCAGTCATTTTATTTTATTTAATGGTAGTTTTTTTCTCATTTTATATTTTCAAATTTCGCGGACTTTTACATTGCTATATGCAATTCTTAGAGTCAACCAATAAGAGTGCAGTAAACGATCTAACGTTAGCTCACTTCTCTCGTTCACATCGATTTTATTGATATTGAAAGGTGTTTTTCCAACTACACGGATTTACAAACAAATAAAACCTAAAAAGATATTATTCAATTGTTCACTCAAGTTTAAAATTAGAGTCATGACATTTCTTTACCGACTTCTTATTTATGACATGTAATCGTGTTCACACGGAAAAAACAGTACATCACCAAGTTGCATCTATCCGGCTGTATTAACTTTTGTATTGTTAAGAAGTCTCTGTGTCAACTCGCTGTCGAAAGAACATTATGCAATGACTAGGTGTTTCAGTGCGGTGGGTCTTTATCCGTAGTCTTTGCAGTCACAGTCACCTCAGATATTGCACAGTCGTGGTTGGTAATTGCATATTTATTACGCCGACACACAGTTGTTTTTTTCTTATTAGTTATTACGGTGTACTCATTTGTTCTTTCTGCCAAGGATGAGATACTTTCTTATTTTACAAGATTGACAATTCAGTAGCAGAAACACAATGTCAATCATCATAGAATATCAATTTATAAATTTTATTTTTTGATACTTCTCTTTTTAGAAGTCGGAAAATAACTCCAAGATAAAAATCTCTTACAAAGAAAAACAGTCTTGGTTCAAGCCCAAAAATAAGCTTGTTTGAAGACGCTAGCTTATACGCTCTAAATCTGAATTATACCGAATCGATGTCAAATCATGGAGGTAAGGTACACTTCCATGTCGTAGAATCTCTTGCCGACAAAATATATTGTTCTTAGAGGAAATTAGGCGACACGTCTTTTTCCGATTTAAGACAAAAAATGTTCCGAAAATTTATGAGTATTTGAATTTTGAAGATATCAATTACAAAAAAAGCCGAAAAGTGTTGCATGGCTTTAAATATTGAAAAATTGGAAATTGTGAATCTTTAAAATTGAATTATTATTCCGCTCTTTCAGTGTGTAAAAGCATCCGTTTGGTAACATTATAGTTTTTTAAAATGCAAAACATTACATCTTGTGTGGTGTGGATATCTGTATGTTCGTAACTATAAAATTGTATTTCTGTCATGAGCCTTCTTCGATGTAAATATGTCGGGTATATGTGACAGGCCTCGCCTCTCTTTTATCCCATTCGAACTAAGGCAGCACTAAGCAGTATGTGAATGATGGTTGCATAACCTCGCATTATTTTGCGTCAGCCGGTAGCTGTTACGCTGACGTTTTCGTGGCTTTCCAGATTGTGATCCGCAACAGAAGACTTAAGCAGAAAAACCTTTGCGATAGATTATTGCAAATCAATCAGAAAAAGGGATATGTGTGTACATTTTGAATTGGCTCCAGCGAAGCTCTACGTAGTTTGCCTGTTTCAACGTTGGCTCTACGGTGGCGGACTACCTGGGGCAAAAAAAAGGTTTGTTTCTAAATTTGCCTCGAAATTTGCCTTCAATACTTTTAGGGACAAGTCATACAAAATTTGATAAAACTTTAACTTCAGTTTAACTAAAACTCCATGACTTTCCAGAATTCCCTGACCTGTAAGAACCCTGAATCTCTGTATAGCGTTGTTTTAGGAAAAATTATATTGAAATTAATTAGAAAGGTTAATTTTAGGTTTTTCCAAAAAATTCATCTGTGCCCAGTTATAAGATAATATATCTAACTTGGCGCACTGTTTATTAACTTGTACTGTAACAACAAATGTCGACACATCATTTGTTAAATTACAATCGACTGTCAAATCACCTGGTGTTAAGTGGTAAAATCAAACTGAGGTCGGTAAAATCGCATTCTCGAACAATGTAGACTTACACTTTTACAGTCAGACGTAACAATGCATGGTTACGCCTGACTAATTTTACAGTGTGAAATATCAAAAGAAAAAAGATGTTTTAATAGTAGGATAATAAATTAACCGATTGGATGCAATAACCGTAATCTTGCATTTTCAGAAGTCACTTGTTTTTCATTTGTTCTTCATGAAGTTATGTACAAAACAAATGCAAAATAAGTTCTATAATTTTCTCAGAATTTTCTGTTCTGAATCCTATCACAGAAAAAGTTTTTTGTTTTCTGCCGTACGTTTTTATTTTTTGGCTTTCGCTAATAGTCATTCTCAGTGCCTCTATCCTGGATTTAGAATATTCATAGTCGTGTTTACAAAAAATATTAAGAATCCTATTATTCAAATATGAAACTCTCTGGCTGGATGAGCATCAGTAATGGTGCTGCTTCCGTAGAAGCTGGATAGAAAAGTATATTTGTCGCGTTATGAACCGAGATAACCTTTCGCTTGGTTCCAAAATCGATAATACCTATTACCCTCTAATAGCGAATCGAACGGCGGCTGCTCCCGCACGTTCAATCGTTACCTCATCCCCCGCCCAACCCGCGCCTTTCCCATCCGCCATGATCCGACACCAACTCATCACTGAATGGTGTGTGTGCCTTGTGGAGGGCAATCGAATAACTTTGCGTCTCTCGCAGATGTAATACGATATTCTAGCAACCTTCTTCGTTCACATCAGGGGTTCGTCCTCCACGGAGTCAGTATCCTACTAGTAGGAAGAAAGCTTCCTACCGACTACTGTTACTCAACCCCTTTCCCTATTTTCTCATTCCTCTTCCCCTTCTTTCAGTCTTCAATCACCGTAACCTCTTTCTTTCCCTGCCGATCTTGCTCTACGAACTTTTGCTATTGGATTTTTTCGAGGATAAATTCGACCAATCCTTATAAATTCCGAGTATATCGCACATAGTGTTCTAGAGTAGAGTACCTCGGACAAACATCTTGAACCCGCATAATAGATCGATCGCGTTTTTGCAGTCTAAAATATAATTTATAAATAATTTCGGATTTTAAACAGTTAAATCAGTTGGTCAGAGTTAAAGTTATAGATATCAAAGCCAAAAGTTACACGCAAAAATTGAAAGTCTCGTATCGAAGTGTAAACACTGTTGGTACTGGGGAAATTGTAAATTTTTTTTTCTGACCTTTTAAAAAGCACATTTCCAAATTCTTGCATCGACTCATAATTTTCATAATGAAAGGCCAATACTTGATTAATAATCATTTGCCAAACAGTAAGTTATGCAATTTGGTCAGCTTCGAATTAAAAGGCCACGAAAAATTCCACGCAGGCTTTATCGATGCCCTTATTTTTGTAATTTCTTTGCCCCCCCCCCACCATCCAAGTTTTTTTCGAGAACCAACAAAATGATCTCCAAATTACAAATGAACTATGAAGTTCGCCATTGATTTAACATGGATAAAAAGCGGCTTTTTTTTGTTAAACTATGATTTAGACGCGATTATATGATACAAATAAGTTCGTGTTTCAGTATCTCTTTCACAATTGGTAAAAGAAAAAGAATCAATCATAACTTTTTAAGTTAACTGATTTTGAGACACTCTTATGGATCTCCCAAGATATTCCCATAAGTAAAAAATTGGAATTTCACGAAATATTGAGGTTTATTAGCGGAAAAAAATAAACTTAAAATGTGAGAGTGTTGGCCGCAGATGTGGTAAATAAGAAAAAGTTCTTTTTGGTTATCTAAGATTTTTTTTATTACTTAAGAGTATTCTTAGAAAACATATGTGGGCATCCGCGTGAAAAGGGCCCTTATGGCCGGTATTGAGTTATGTACAGGCGCATATAACTGGATAAATTCCCGGCATTTTAGGTTCAAAATGAACCCTCTAAGTTTCTCGACAAAAATGCATCTAAACTTGGCGAGTGCCATAAGCACACATGTTATTTTGTTTTCAAACATGAAATATACCTACTTCCGGTTACTACCTGGATATGAGTATAGTCCCAATTAATTCACTCTAGGTCCCAGTACCATCCCCCACTCAAACCCAAAAATAATAATTTTGACCTCAACTTAGAAAAACGCGAATATCACCTAAACTATAACCAGCCATAAGGGCCCTTTTCGTGCGGACGCCTACATTTAATATTTAAAAATATTAAAATATGTCAAAAATTTGGTGAAATAAAATGTTTCTCCTACTTTTATATACTCTTGAACATGTAGGTACTATTTAAATAATTTTGATATTATTTAAACAAATTATTTCCCCGTTATCACTGAATAAAAAACTCATAAAGTATAGAAAAAAAAATTAATTTCACGACTATCTTGAAGTACTTAAATACTTAAACAAATCAAAAAATTTTAAACAATTGAAAATTAGTTAAAAAATAACTGGGTATTTTTTAATTGCCGATTGAGGGGAGCCACTGTGCCAGTATGGTAGTCGTTCGCAAATTAGTTCGCTCTTCAAACTTTGGTTGTTTTTACTGGTAAATTGTGAGCAATATATGCTCTACTATGTAGTTCTAGTGTGCATAACAGTCATTATTGTAAAATAAATGAGTTAATTCTTGATGTAGTTCGGTCTCTTTTATAATAAATATTGTCTAAAAGTGGAACGCGCGTTCGTTCACGTTTCCACTGTGTAGCGTCTACATTTCGCCAGCCGGTGCTTGTATTTGCTCTTTACTGTTCCTATAGTGTAGTGCTAACATATTTATATTTGGCATAATGCACTGAAAAAATGGTTAGTTGTGACAAGAAGCTCTTTATTAGTAGAGATGGTATTAGCTGCGACAACTACTTCGATGGCAAAAGTAACTAACCAGTTTAGTGCGGCAACAAGTCGCCGTTAGTAATCCTACGTGGGTTATGTAAGTAAGGATAGTAATTCTAGTCACAACAAATGAAGCAGACACATTTACCACCAATTATGGTTAGTTCGAGATACCATGAGGGGATTGGGGAGGGGGGGGGGGCTGGTCTTTTTTGTTACAGGGACCCCAAGGCGGCCAAAACAAGGGCCTGCATACTGGCGAAGGGGGTTAACGCTGTCCGACTGCTTGACCTGTGTTCGAGAGAGCTGATGGTGATAGCCACGGATCTCAAAGGAATAGGAAGGCTAGTTCCGGAATCGGCTTATTTTCCTTATGACAGCGATACTAACCCACCAGTGGAGGTACGTACACTGGTGGAATATTGCAAGGTAAGGGGTATTCCTCTTCTGCTGGGATGCGATGCTAATTCCCACCATACTTTTTGGGGCAGCATGGACATCAACTCAAGAGGTAATTACCTACTGGAATACCTTATCACCAATGATTAAGATATTCTTAATACGGAGAACACCCCGACGTTCCGTAACTCGGTCAGGGAGGAAGTCATTGACATTACTCTCTGTACCAGTAGTTTTTGGGATAATATCAAGAAGTGGAGAGTTTCAGATGAACCCACTCTCTGAGATCACTCACAGATTGAGTTCGTGTTGGAATCCGTTGTACCCGCTGGCCCTAAATGGGTTAGCAATCCAGGAAGAACGGACTGGGATCAGTTTTCCACGGGACTAGGATGTGCACTTTCAGAGGTTCCCAGGTCTATTCGAGACGTGGATACCCTGGAGATGGCAGCCAAAACTATCACGGAGGCCATAAAAGCTACTTATGAAAGTAATTTTCGACCTACAAGAGTCCAAAAGGCCGGGGAGACACACTGGTGGAATGGGAAACTCGAAGAGCTTCGCAGGGAAACCAGAGAGAGGTTCAGACGTGCCAGTACTGGCAAAACGAAAGAACTATGGACGTCATTCACAACGATGAGGGACGAATACAGGGGTGCAATACGGAAGGCAAAGCAAGAGAGCTGGACCAACTTTTGCACAGACATCGAGAAGGGAGCATTTTCCAGGCTTTTCAAGGTTTGGAGAAAAGAGGACGACACCTCAGAGGCAAACAAAGTCGCCTGCGGCCCAACTGGGCCCGAAACGGCGGCTAGCCAACGAGATTGTCACCCCCGCCAGGGTCAGGTGGGCCCTGAAGTCTTTCAGTCCTTAAAAGTCTCTTGGCCCAGATGGCATATATCCAGTCCTCTTACACAGGGCTGGAGAGATCATCATAGGGCCGCTGGTGAAACTTGCTAGGGCTAGTCTGACGTTGGGATATGTCCCGGCGGTATGGAGGGGTACGAGAGTAGTCTTTACTCCGAAAGCAGGTAGGATCGGTTATACCTCAACCAAGGATTTCCGTCCCATCAGCCTAATATCTTTTCTACTAAAAACAGTGGAAAGACTTGTGGATAGATATATCCGCGATAAGGTCTTGTCAAGTAGACCACTTCACAAGGAGCAACACGCCTACAGGGCTGGTCACTCTACGGAGACGGCCCTAAGCGGAGCAGTGAACCTAATTGAAGGTCAACTGAAGGAGAAAGGCCTCGCGATTGGAACCTTTAAGGACATTGATGGAGCCTTCAATAACACCTCTGGAGAGGTGATCAGGGCGGTCATGATTACACATGGTGTGCCTATTGCAGTCGTGGAATAGACGTGCCTTATGTTGGCCAACAGGAATCTAACTGTGACTACGGGTGATGCCACTCTATGTGGAACCATTGACACGGGATGTCCGCAGGGAGGAGTTTTATCGCCCTTGCTGTGGTGCCTAGTAGTGGATGAACTGCTTCATCTACTCTCGAGTCAGGTCCACCAAGTCATAGGCTATGTGGACGATATACTGGTTATCGTGCGCGGCCAGCATCTGGATGCGCTCTTCGGAGTAATGCAGCAAGCACTGATGATAGTGGATTCATGGTGCAAGAAAACTGGATTATCGGTTAATCCGAGCAAGACAGACGCGGTTGTTTTCACCAGAAGGTACAAGTGGGAAACTACGAGTACATTGAAACTTGGAGGACAACAACTGGAAATCAAAGAACGAGCTAAATATCTAGGAGTCATTCTGGATAAGAAGCTGTTATGGAACGAGCACCTGGAAAACAAGTGCATGAAGCTAGTAGCGACTCTATGGCTCTGTAGGAGAGCCATAGGGAAAAGCTGGGACTTGAAACCGGAGACACTTATGTGGATCTACACAGCGATCTTGCGACCCAGGCTAACCTATGCGACGGTGGTCTGGTGGAGCAGGGTCGAGCTGTTCACTGTGAAGTCTCTACTGGAAAGGATCAGGGGACTGATTCTGAGAGGCGTCACTGGAGCCTCGAAGTCAACACCCACGATGGCACTGGGGACACTAATAGGTTTGGAGCCCCTCCATCTTACCATCAAGGCCGTGGCTGCGAAGGCGGCCTGGAGGCTAAACACGGTAAATGACAGAAGGATCTCGATAGCAGTGAAGATCCCAGTCGACATCGCGAGAAGGCCGACCCTGAACATGCCCAGGGACAAAATGGTCACTCGCCATCTCTTCGACAAGAAGTATCGAGTTAGCCTATTTACGAAGGAGGAATGGGTTAACGGCCACGCATACCTGCCCAGTGATGGGGACAACTGGTTTACAGATGGCTCCAGGAACGAGGAGAATGCAGGAGCCGGCGTATATCGTAGAAGCAATGGAATGGGCTTCACAATCGAGATGGGGTCCTACGCCACAGTTCTACCATCTGAGATTATGGCCATACTCCAGTGCGCCTACAAGGCAAAAGAGTATGACAATAAAAGGAACATCCGTATCTGCTCAGACTGCAGGGCTGCTATATTGGCGTTGAATGGAACAACGACCACGTCGCTATTAGCATGGGAATGCTTCGAGGCACTAAATATGTTAGCGACGGAAAACCGAGACACTCTGCTATGGATCCCTGGACACAGCCGTATCAAGGGCAATGAGATATCGGATAGGCTAGCCAAGCCAGCAGCAGGAAAAAATTTTACTGGACTCAAGCCAGTTGTAGAGATTTCCAGTAGGTCAATCACTGAAGAAGTTAACAGTTGGCTGACTGTGGAACATCAGAATGACTGGGATTTGGTCTCTGGTTGCAGACAAGCCAAAACACTCTTGGGCTCAAAGCTTAACTGTAACCGAGCAAGGGAAATACTCAAGCTCGGGAGGAGCGAAATCAAAGTCCTAACAGAAATGTATATAGGACATGGGAACCTAGGATATCACAGACATAAGATAGGGCTTGCAGAAAGTCCCCTCTGTCGTCTGTGTGGAAAGGAAAATGAGACAGCTACTCATATCTTTTGTCACTGCCCTGCGTTTGAAGGAAAACGTCTAAAACTCGCAGGCAATTATTGCATCAGTGAGTCAGAGATATCAGCCAACAGCATGGCTGCGGTCCTCTCCCTATGGAGAGGGCTTTGGGGTCATGCTTAGGCTCAAAAGGGAATGCAACGGGATTACCCAAGCATCACGGGCTGTTACGGTCTCAACCCAGAACTAATAATAAAAAAATACCACCAATTTATTTTCCAAGAAATGAAAGTAGTAAAAGTTACAAGTTTTCCTCCTTGGTGACATTGGGAGAACTGAAAACTGAGTAGTGCTGCCAACATTCGCACCGAAATATCGCGTCATGTTCTCGATTGTCGCCATATCTGAACCTTTTCGTGAATTGAGCAGTAGTGAAGATCGTGAAGACTATCGCATCGATCTAAATTCTTTAATAGACTTACTACTACTGCAAGTCTGTACTTTTAATTATTGAAATTATAGTAGTTATTCACTAACATCCCAATGGGCATGTGGGTCTATTTTGACATGACGTCTTATCAGGACCTAGTCCCTATAGGAAGTTCTCAGAACCTCCTGTGTCGACTGATGAGATGTTATAGTAAAATCTATTATAATTTCAATATTGAGAAGTACTACCTTCGCAGTAGTCTAGGAGTAGATGTATAGGGGGGTTTCTAATGCAAGATTCCTACCTTA
>CAKNYM010051080.1:95830-123697 GCA_932195095.1 Andricus curvator
TCGGTAAGGTAGGAATCTTGCATTAGAAACCCCCCTATACATCTACTTCTAGGAACCAGTAATTTCAATATTAAATCTTTCAAGTTTTAATAGTAGATAATGACTACTAATTTAAAGAGTGCGAATTACTACTCTAAGTAGTGAGATCAACTAGTTTATTTGTAAGACTAACTAATTTAATAGTAAGACTTACTAATTGAAGTAGGAAGTACAACTACCTGAAAATAGTATGTACCATCGAAAGTTGTCGCCACAGCAAGTAAAGTAATAAGGACAACTACTACTAATCTGGCGAATAAAAGTAGTAGCCGCAACCAGTTAAATAGCAGCGGCATATATTACAAACTAGAGTAGTTGGTCCTACTACTTTATTAGTTGTCTCAACCAACTATTTTTTTCAGTGTGACATCGAATATGACTGAGGACAAATTTGAGCTGCTGATGCAGAGATTCGGAAATTTGAAAACCTTGCTTTCATCTCTCAACAATAAAGTTGACCATCTCACACCTGAAAACAAGGAACTCAAAAACGAACAAGGAAAATAAAGGAGCAAGACACAAAAGTAGCGTGGCTTGTGGGATTTTTAAATCTCATCTTAACATCGATCTACAAATGTAACAAATCGATACTGCTAGATGCCTGGGTGGTAAAAAGCGAGATATGTCTCATGGGCCCCACCCTATTCTGACCCAGCTTCGCTCATTCAAAGATAAAAAGCTCATATTGGCCCAAATGAAGAAACTTCGTGGTACTGGAATCATCATCTCCGAAGATTATACAAAAAAGGTCCAGAAGGAAAAAAAACTCTGATTCCATATTTGAAAAGAGCAAGGGAGAGTGACCTAAAATCTTCTTTAACTCACAATCTTTTATATGTGGAGGGAAAAAGATTGAGTTGCGCGGAGTTACAATTGTTGGAAATCATGATTCGAGATGCGGAAGGGAGCAGAGATAGGGATAATCCACGGGGAAGAGAGATCACTGGATGTAACTCGAAACGTAAGGCCTCGCAATCTCCTCCCACCAACTTCGACAGACGGAAGTGTTCCCTCCTCTCATTCAGGCCACTTTGGACGGACGTCAAAAAAAAAGAATTAAAAAAAACTAAGGAACCTGGGCTCGGACGGACCTGTTGCAAACACCCCAAAATTTTCCTTGCGGAATTGTCTTTAAATTGTTTTTAAATTCTAGCATTAATTTACTTAAAAAAGTAAGTAGTAGATAATTTCGCTGTTATAGGGATTGTTGATATCTGGTTGACTCAAGTTCCAAAAAATGCTCACGTAACGCATAATGGTCATTATTTTTTCTCTAATGCTCTAAAAGAAAAGTCAAGAGGTAGGGCAAGTGGTGGCCTAGCTCTTTTTATAAACAAATCCTACTAAAATTGTGAGCTTATTGATAAAACGGAATATTGGATCCTAGTACGAATTACCAATATCAATAGGATGAATTTTATCTTGAGAATTTGTTATTTTAATCCAGCGCTTGATATTGATCTTATTTTACAATTATTTGAAGAATCTTTATGTGCATTATCAGATAAATTTAATAACGTTGCTACCATTATTTATGACGATTTTAACAGTAGGGTTGGATGTTTCGGTCAGGGTCCTCATGAGATTTTCACTCATACTGATTTCTGTATTAATCCTGATAGTCAAGATATTGTACACAGCAGGAGGGGGCTGAAACTGGTCGAAATTATGAAAGATAAGGAATTCTATTTACTAAACGGCAGATCGCGGAGTGACAATCCAGCAAAATTTACATTCGTGCATGCAGGGGGGGAAAGCATAAATGATCTAGTTTGATGCAATGCTGAGGCACTAAGTTTAATAAACGGCCTGAAGGTGGATCACTCTGTACCCTTTTCTGATCATTTCCCTGTCGTGGTGTCCTCCTGTTGTCTTCCTGCTTTTGTTAGCCAGTCTGACATTTCGAAAGTAAACAAAAATAAGTCATTAACCTACATCAAGTGGGACGATAGCAAGCAGGAAACCTTTTCGAGCGAACTCTATCCATCAAATGAGCTTAAAGTTAATTTTGACAAAATCGACATTGACGGTTTAAGCTCGAATCTTACGGATGCAATTGCTGATAGCGCGAGATTAGCTGATATGTGTAAAGAGAGGAGAATATTTTGTGGTCAAGCTAAGTGTGACAAACCCTGGTTCGATAGTGACTGTCAACAAGCAAACATTTTATTACTTAGTGCATTAAAAACTGCTAGCAGGGCTAACTTTTCTTCCGAGACTAAATTAAATTATATCAAAGCTAAAAAGTTGTACCAAGTTCTAATCAGTCGTAAAAAATCGAGTTTTGAAAATAGTATTGTGGGCCTTGAGAAGGTTAATAGCGGTAAGGCTTTTTGGGAAACCGTGAATAAATTTAAAGGACTGAAAACCAAATCAAATACTCTCACCACAAAAGATCCGGAAAATTATATCCGCTTTACACTCCCGCATTACAGCACACGAAATCATGTTGTCAATCAACAAAACAAAACCTAATAAGGCCCCAGGGCCGAATCAGATATCAAATAGTTTCTATAAAAATTTGCTTCCTAATTGGCTCCTGTATCTTGAGCCATTTTTTAACCAAATATTTGAAAATGAATATTTGCCACTTGATTGGACAGAATCTTTGACACGTACGCTTCACCAAAAACATGATCCTTCTAATCCCAATAAGTTTAGACCGATAGCCCTTCTAAACTCTGTCTTAACATTTTTTACACAGATTCTATTATTCAGATTAGAAAAATGGGAGTCTTTCTGTCATATTATCCCAGAAGCGCAAGCGGGTTTTCGCCGGAATAGGGATTGCGTTGATAATATCTTCAATTTGGCCGCCATTTCACAGATATATCTACAAAAATAAGACAGATGCCTCTATGCCATAGTAGTCGATTTTTCAAGGGCGTTTCCTTCGGTCAATCATGCCCTCATCTGGACAAAACTTCATGATTTAGGCGTAAGCTCGAAAATAATTAGGATACTGAAAAGATTATATGAGAGAGCATCAACCCGCGTAAAAGTTGGAGATGAACTCTCAGATGAGTTACCGATTACGGAAGGGGTCCTGCAGGGTGAAATTTTGAGTCAGATATTATTTAACCTCTTAACTTCTGACATTGAGACTTTCTTTAGGGGAAAAGGTCTGGTCGGCCTTAGAATTTTGGGTGATAAAGATATTATTGTTTTAATTTATGCAGACGATTTGATTATATTCCAGCCGAATCCAAAATTGATGCAATAAGAAAACTTAATGCCCTGAAGGAATACTGTAACATAAATAAATTAACGGTCAATAAAGACAAAACCAAGTATACTATTTTCAAAAAAGGTCGAATTGGCGAAAAACTTTTTGATTTGAAATATGATGGTAATCAGCTGGAGTCTGGTTCTTGTTTTGATTGTCTTGGTACGATTTTGCCTAGATCAGGAATGTTCTGTTTGGCAGCTCATGCCGCAGCCAGCAGAGCCAACCTACCCTCGGCAACGGTCAAAAATATTTTTATCCGAACCAAATGTTCCTACTGGCCTTCTATTATCAAAATACAGGACTCGCTTATCAAGAGCACCTTATTATATGCGGCTCATAATGTCGGTTTGAACTATCTAGAAGACTACAAAAAAGCACAGGTTCGTTTTTTCAAGAATATTTTTCGCTTACCGAGAAATACACCTGACTTTGTAGTCAGGTTAAAATTGGGCTTATCCTGTGTGGTCAAATTATAAAAATGGCATTGAACTGTGCGGTACGGGTCTTCGATATGGATGACTCGCCTTACCCCAAACTCTGTATGAAAAAACTGGCTCAAACCGCACACAGTAAAAACTTCAAATACAATTGCAATTGTATTTGAAGGTGCAGGCATTAATCACAATTTAATTGAACTAAATGGTTACACCCTTAATGGTCAAATTGTGGACATGTTTAACCGATATAATGAATACATATGTTCTCTCAAGATTCGAAAAGATTGGAAAATAGCAATTTTAGTGCCATTTATAAACAAATTTTTTACAATGATCCACAACCTCAACAATATCTGTTGTCAAAAGCCCCGTTTCATTTTAAACGCATTTTTATCCAGCTTAGGACATCTTCCAAATTCATCATTAAGCTGACCTCAAAAGTTGATACTACTGTGATTGACCAACAACAAATATGTCAACTGTGTAATCTGAGTGAAAAAGAGGATCTCTTACACATCCTTACAAAATGTCCAATTTACTCGTCCATTAGAGATCACAATTTGCGTAACTTACACACGATTGATGGAGACAATATCTCTTATTGTCTTATACTGATCCAGCAACTCTCCGCACAATATATAACTTTATAAATACGTTTTTGGAAATTAGGGCGTTCTCATTATTTGAATGATCACTGACATCTGTAGAGCGTGACTAGTAAGAATCGAATTTTTGTACATCCTTCAACTCCTAGTTATATATATTTTTTTTTATTTAGTTAATATTGGCTCTTCCTTGCCACAGAATTTTGTATTCCCTAAGGCAATAAACATACATACATACGTATATACAAATTGCCGATTGATGATCATTTATGAAAAAAATGAAAAATGAACAACTTTTATAGGGAGCCTCTCTAAGTTTCTGAACAGTTAGAATTATTTGGAGGCATTTTATTGCGTGGTGCAGAAAGAATAATAGGGAAAAGAGAATCATTTGCTTGTTATTACTCCTTTTCCGCGTATGCATATTAGGGATCCTCAAGGGAGACTCGTGAAAAAGTTTCGCCGCAGTACCGGAAGCACAGAGTTTTTAACCAATCACGAAGCTCCATTTCAAAAATTCTGTTCTGTGATTGGCCGCTGTACCGGAACCTTCCCTGTTCGTCTCACATCTTCCTTGAGGATCTTTACCATGTAATAGTTGTGGAACTGCGCTGAAAAAAATTATTGGTTGGGACAACTAATAAAGTAGTAGAGCCAACTACATTAGTTCGTAATGTATGCCGCTGTCACTTAAGTGGTTGTCGTTACTACTTTAATTTCTAAGGATGGTAGTATTTGGCCTTACTATTTTACCTGTTGTCGCAACAACTTTCGATGGCAGATAACCATTTTCAATATATTAGTAATCCCTACAACTAAATTAGTAGTTCTGATTACACTTAAAGTAGTAATCCTAACTATTAAAATGGGTATAGTTTCAACTGCTGAAAGGAAAAATACACATGTTCATAAAAAATCAATTTTGCCTCAATGAGAGTATAAAAACTTGGAGAATTCCTATTAAATCAAGAAACTCAAACGCAGGTAAAAAATACTTCATTCGAGTGACACGTGGAACTTTGAATATTTTACATACATAAGTAATTTCATCTCATTCTATCCATGAAGTGTAAAAATTCAGATGGACACCCACGAGAAAAAATTGTTGCAAAACCAGGGTGGCCACTATTTTTTAAATTTTCGTCTCCTGGCCTTTTCCCGATTCTCCCGGTAAATATCCGTGATTTCTCCCAGTTTAGAAAAAAATATACTCTCTTTGCCATAGAGTTTCTCTCTTTCCCACAGTTTTTTCACACATATGATTAATTGCCGAAGTCAATAAGCATCAGCAAACCTTTTTGCAAGAAATCTATTGACATTGAACCATATAATAAGATAGGATAAAGAAATTTTTGTCTAAAAACGGAAAATACATAGATGCATTTTATTACACACTAGCAGTAAATGCACGCGCGCGAAACGCGCATTCATGTCTCTGGATTTTTATTTCCTAAGACGAAAAATATAAACAATTTAAAGACCCATTATTAAACCAATTTTTTAATGATTTTAAATTGAAAGCATCTGAAATTTTAAAAATATATATATATTGAACGATTTTGGACAATTTAATTAGAAAAAGGATTTGAATTGTATATTTTCTAAGTCGAAGCACTAAAAATTAAACAATTTTATTTTGAACTGAAGAACCACGAAATTGAATTTTTTCAGATTAAAATTTTGACAATAGGACACTGTCAAAACGTTAAAAATTGAATATTTTAACATTCGAATCTTGGAAATTGAATCATCTGAAATTCAAAGGAATTGAAATTTTATTATTCATAATTAAAAGCGTTCAAAATAAGTAATTAAAAATTGAATAATTTTAAAGTCAAAGCGATTAAAATTTGACAATTTGAATTGAAAACTAAATTAAATCTTTCAAATTCAAAGCTTCTGAAATTCTAGAATTTTAAATTGTTATTACATAACAAAATTACAATTAAATATTAAACCTGATTATACAACTTTTTCTAGAATCAAAAATGAATTGAATTATTCTAAAAAACCTTCAAAATAAATAATTACTTTAAATGGGAAACATTAAAAATGAAAAAAATTCTACTCCGGAACGTTGAAGCTTAAACGAATGCGACTTTCATTTAAAAATAGTGACATTTTAGATTGACAAAAAATATAAAAAAATAATTTCTGTTAATTGAGGGTTTTTATTGATAACAATGATTACAAACAATGAACCAAGAGATTTTATGAACAATGAACAATGTTATTAATGGTAGGTATAGGGTTTTACGACAGTTTTAGTGAAAATTATGACAACAATTAGTGGGATAATTTTTTATTCGAACGAAAGATTTCTTTTTTCTTTCAAGAGATCCAGCCTCGGAATAGACATTGTATAATTATTAAAGTTTTCTGAGCAACATATTCTGAGATACAAATATGTGAATTTTGTTAAAAAATCATTAGTTCGTAACGCAGTAACTTGCAAACTCTTCGCCTTACGAAAAGAATGCAATAGGCAAAACTATTTTATCTTTGCTCAGATATGCTAAAAATGAGTTTAGAAATTTTCGTTGTTAATAAATAATGAAATTGGTATAAAAAAATCTGCCCGCCTCGCGGGCACATTCTCATCGCGCGCTTCGCTAGTTTGAGCGCGCCTAGAGCGCGCACCTGTTGGATCTCGCGCTTCGCACTCGGACACATTTGCCTGACACTTTAAGCACAGTTCCTCTAGGTTTTCACACTTCGTGTGCTCGCTATTGCGCGCTTCGCGGGCTAATACTCTCTTAGTAAGCTTCATCGTTATGACCTGCTTTTAGTTTAATTATGTCAGTTTTACATAAAAAGAAGAACTAATTTACTTAAGGTTCTATCGACCTTAAGGAACACATTATCATCGAGACACTCGCGCTTCGCGCTCGATATTTGGTTTAAACATCATGTAAACCTCGCGCTTCACGCTCGTTTCTGTTCATCGTATAATAGAAACTCAAAAGTTTGAGCGCGCTTAAGGCGCGCGATTTGGTCGTCGCGCTTCGCAACGACCATATGTTATGTTCAATGTTCTTCAGATAAAAATGACTAAAGTTGTATTTGATTTAAAATGAAGAAGGAAATTCCTTTACTTCAGCGTATATTTCCGTATCTTTCTAATAAATTCTACAATCAGAAAGATTTTTTCCAACTATCTGAAAAGGGGAGAAAAATAGTATATTGTGCTACAAGTTGAAAAAGCGAGAGATTTAAAACGAGTGTGAAGTTAGCTACCCGAGCGGAGCGAGGGTGGCTATCACACGAGTTTTAAATCGTCGCTTTTTCAATGTGTGGGACACGATACTTTTTCTATAATTTGTGCAAAAGTGCTAGTTTTTGTTTACCTGTTTTTTGTGTAAAAAGAAGGCGATTTTTTGTCGATTGACGCAACAATGACAATGGCAATTATCAAAACCATGGCAGTAATAATAAGCTGGCTCTCACAATTGAATAGTTGGCCCATCAAGTTGAGGGCTTCAAAATTTCCGATTTTTCGTGAAAAAAACCAAGCAAAGTATTTTCGGAGAAACTGACGGTGTTTTTTTGCTTTTGCCAAGTGACAAAAGTACATACAAAATGAACAACTCGAGACTTTTCAGGAAATTGATTTTAGGTTAGGGACGACAGTCGGAAAATAGAATGAAGTTGGCTGCGCACGATGCACGAGTACACCCGAGGCAGCACGAACCCACCCGAAATAACATTTACTTTTGTCACTGTGCCTCCCTTTTATCACTGTCCATATACTTTTTCCACTGCATCTGTCTACTTTTGTCACTGTTGCCCGGAAAGGTCGGCACTGCGCATGCGCCACGTCATCGACCAAAAATCGATCACTTTTTACACCAAAAACAGGTGGAAAAACTGGCACTTTTTCGCGAATTATAGAAAAAAGTATCTAAGTCGTTTTTGGAACATATATCTTGCTTTTTCATTCATAATCAAACCGACCCCTTGAGTACCATGTGATTCCCTATCTACTCCTGACCATATTTCAAAACCGCCTTCCAACACCCCATTTTCTATGTTTCTACTTTCGCATCCTTTTTCTTTGTCTCAGGTACACATAAAATATGTAGTTTCCTTACGTGCATAGTTTCTCGTAATTCTCGTATCTTAAGATCATTCGCCCCCCTAGCATTCCAGACACCCAGTCTCCATTCATCGCCTGAAACTCGACCTTTACGTTTACCGTGTGTATGCATTTCGTCAATCAAAGTTTCGGTCCATTCCGAGGCTATTTTATTGTTTGTATTATTCATTGTTTAGATTGTACACCCAACTACCCCCAGGGCCGGCTTTCTGTGAAATGCCGCCCTGGGCACTGTAGAAAATGCCGCCTTTATTATTGATTCAAAATTATAGATAAATGAAATGTTTAGTGAAATCGTTAACTATATAATTAGCAGATGAAATGAATTTAAAACGTTTGGTTCGAATTCATTTATTGTTTCATGGTAAGAGAATAATCACATAAATATTTTTTATAAGAAAATAAATTTAATGGGTTTAGTATGGCAAAGTGTGGTTATTCTTTTTGCATTACCTAATCGTCGACAAAATCCGCTATCCAAAGAAGAAATAAAATTATCTGACAAGCAAAATTTTAAATTGTATGAAAAAATTACAATGGACTTAATGGATTTCTCATACACTTTTCAAATGCAAACACGCCTGACTTTCTTTACCGCAAACTGATTAATTAATTCTTCACAATCCAAGCGTTCAAGCAAATCCGACTCGATGCAGTGATAATGTAGATACAGTGATGCAATACAATACAATAATGTAGATACAGTGATAATGTAATGTGTTTAAGGCGTATATAACACCTTTGTCCCGAAAAATTTTTTTATGAGTAAAAAAATTTTTGATTTTCGTTTCAAATTTTGCCGCCCCCAAAAATTTGCCGCCCTTTGCCTGAGCACCGAGAGCACCTAGTGTAAATCCAACCCTGACTACCACCTTTCTGCGGGAAATTTGTTTTGCGAGTCGACATCATGTCCAAGTAGTGATTCGTCGTATGGTGGAGAGTCTAGTTGTAATGTCAGTCCCACCCAAACTTATGTTACGGGATCGGGGGGGACAAGGAACGGAAACCGAGAGAGTCGCAATTGGTTGATGCTTTATGCTGAGAAGGTCACCAGCCTTCAGCAGCGTTGTATTAGATAGGAGTTCATATGTTCAGATCTCCCAATTCCCGGCCTACCTCTAGATATATATATATATATATTTCGTCTATTTGAAGCATAGTTCTTGAAATATAAATGTATTAGTCGAATTTTTTTAGAGCAATTATTTTAGTAAACAAAGATCAAAACGCATTCTGAAATAAAAGTCAGATTTTCAGTCAGAATAAATTGTTTGAATTATTATTTTATTTTATAGCTTTACTCGTTAGAAATAGTATTGAGAACATAAAAACAATGAAATATTGTGAAAAAATACACACGAGATGAAAAAGACATTAAATAAGAAAAGTTTTGATGAGAATGTGCCCACTTATCAGGCTGATTTTTTCACTGTTAATGTTATTTTTTACGAATAATACAAAAACTACATATCCTATCAAAAAGGGACCAATAACAAATTTGTAGATCTTTTTTTAATGGACAACTTTTGTTTGATCATTATTTGTCGTATCTTGCATAGTTTGACAATAAAATTGAATTTTTTGATTTTTCATTATTTTTTGTGCAATAAAAATGTGAATTTTCCATTTTTCAAGAAAATTCTTTTTGCACGCCCTACAAGGGCATGCAAAAAGAAACATTTTTCTTGTCTTGGGTATTTTTAAATATAAAAAAAAAGTGTTCTCAACAATTTTCAAAATGTGCTCACTTTTTGAATTTTTATCCAAAATGGCTGGCTAACGAACTTGACCTTCATTTTAGGACACTTGAAGATTATACCAAAGCCCAATCCCATAGGTCAATTCTTTTGAAAGTTATCATGCTGACAAACTAAAAACCTACAGACAGACTAACAGACAGACACATTCGTAAAAACCTGTTTTTTGGGTTCAGGGGGTCTCAAAACGTGGACATTTGTCTTAATCTCGCGGCGAGGCGGGGTGATCAAATTTTACACAAATCTAATACCTCCTCTGGATGAGAATGTAAAAATTGTATAAAAAAAACTCACCACGATATTCAAAATATAATCAAGATATTCGTAATCAGGGGACCTTTTTTGACCTTTTAAACAAACGCTATCTCGAGGACCTTACAGAAGTGTTAGTGGCGACTGGACTACTATCCGTTCACGATACGAAGGCCCCTCCAAAACAGCTGCAAATTTTTGTAATTTACTCGTAAGAAAAAAATCGCATAAAAACGTAGCTTACACCACGATAAAACTTACTTCATTGCGCTTAAGACAAGTCTCCATTTGTTTATGTACAAAAATTGGTTTGGAAAATATCCTTCGCGAAAAGATGAAAACCGTGCTTTTTTACATCACTCTGTCCTTGCTTGACTTTCAATGACGACATCTTTGAACTGAACAATGTAAAAAAATTGAAAAAAATCATATAGATGCATTCCTATTTTGACTATATACATACGAGAAAAAAAATTGCAATATATTAATAACAATTAACGTGAAATGCATTTGAACATGACTATGCTATCTCTCGTAATATACGCAGTAGAGAGTTATATTTTGTCTTAAATGGCTTAGAAAATGTCAACAAATACAATCGAATAAAAATTAGGAATAGCAATTTTAAAACCTATTATTTAATAACAAATAATCCTGGAAAACCGACGAATAGTAGTGTGGGTGTGACAGCATTGGAAATCAAAGTATCTGCTTCCTCTTTTCAGAACTTGAAGAATGAGCAGATCCCCTGAGGTGACCCTTTAGCTACACTGAGAGACCTTTTGTTAGAATAAATGAAAAAAATGAATTAGAATTTGGTATAAAATCGTACCAAAATAGGGAAAACCGAGGTTTTATTACACTTATTCGTATTACAGTACCGAAGTTTAATATTATCATACGAGTATTTAAAACACGAAGACGACAAAGTAGTATTCTAAATACGAAATATTATGAATCTCCATTTCAAGAATTAACACTATGAAAAAGTGATATTCTTTTTACTGAGTTTTCGAAAAATAATTTGAATAAGAAAAATAGTGAATATCATAATCTCGAAAACGTATTTTAGAAATTGATATTGTCTATATGAAGTTGACAGAAACCTAAGCCGCATAGCAAACTATGAAATCCTTATTGTTGATTTTTCATATAGTTTCGTTTGAGAATGCTCCTCGAGTGTTTCCGCCGTTTTCCGATCGAGCCCGATTGAGCAGAGCCGAATATGGAACGCATGGAACACCGGCCGCGGTCGGTCCTAATCAAATTCGGTTCAATTAGAAATTAGATTAATGCATGTAAATATTGTAAAATCCCATTATTATTATTTTTAAGAAATTACTTGAAACAAAAAATTCGCTGAACGAGAAAATTAATTATACCTTTATTTTATTTCTATTCTCTACTCCAATCCCTGTCCAGATTTTCAAAAATTGGAAAAAGAGCATTTAATGCGTTAATTTTCAAAATCACAAACTTATTTTTTAAATATTCAACAATGTTTTATTACTACAATCTTTTAACTATCAGAAAATATATTTTTTTTTAAATTAATATATAATATTGTACACATTATGTATATCTGACTCCTTAGTTCTGTCAAAAGATGCTTGGTAGTAGTGAAACAGGCGCTTTTATCACATGTATACCGAAAGGTTATGTTTCACAACATTTTAAATAAAAGTTAACTCTTTCTATTTTCAATTCATTCATTTACTATGGGATTCAAAACATGAGGAATTTTTTCTCTCGAAATTTATACACTAAGATAATAGGATTTAATTAAATGAGTGCAATTTATAAAATATTACATCTAAATACACTGAGGTTTATTATAATGAGTTACTGAGATATCAGATTGGATAATGTTATTCATACAAGAATATTATCAGTTCCTTTAAAAAAAATGTATTTTATAAAAAATCAATTCAATCATTGAAAGTGATAAAATGTTTAACCTATCTATTAACCAAATTTTTGAAGCAACAAATCACTCGTGAAACAGGGCCCAGATATTTTTCATACTGCCCTGAATTGTCAAGCGACGCAGCGATTCCGATTTTTCATAGCGATTAAGCGTGCGATTATGTATGTAGTGAATAAATTAAGTATATAATAATACAAATTATAATTGTACGCGTGTTTCCGTATATAATTGTATTTAGTTTGTGTATTTAGTTCCTCCTTCTGAAGGTTGAATCTTTTGGTGGAGGGAGTTATTTTTCATATAGTCGTTTGAGATTCTCATATGCTTTGTATGGCAACTTCAAAAGATGTTTTCACCCTTTCGAATAAATTGTATTACTATCGTTTTAATTTCGCTTGCCAACTTTGATATAGTGAATTTTAAATTCTCGCAAGTTTTATAAGAGTTAATGCAACATTCTTTCCATTTGTTCAAACAAAAATATTAATTCTGCCGGCTAAAAACCACTATATTAATTTTTGATACGCAAACCCTGTTTTCCCTATTTTGGAACGATATTATACTAAATTCTCATTCATTTTTATGATTTATTCTAACAAAAAGTCTCTCAGTGTATGGTATCCCATATCCATAGTCTCCTCACACCCACACTACCATTCGTCGGTCTTCCAGGATTATTTGTTATTAATTAATAGGTTTTAAAATTGCTATTCCTAATTTTTATTCGATTGTATTTGTTGAAATTTTCTAAGCCATTTAAGACAAAATATAACTCTCTACTGCGTATATTACGAGAGATAGCATAGTCATGTTCAAATGCATTTCACGTTAATTGTTATTAATATATTGCAATTTTTTTTCTCGTATGTATATAGTCAAAATAGGAATGCATCTATATGATTTTTTTTCAAATTTTTTACATTGTTCAGTTCAAAGATGTCGTCATTGAAAGTCAAGCAAGGACAGAGTGATGTAAAAAAGCACGGTTTTCATCTTAAGCGCAATAAAGTAAGCTTTATCATGGTATAAGCTGCGTTTTTATGCAATTTTTTTCTTACGAGTAAATTATAAAAATGTGCAGCTGTTTTGGAGGGGCCTTCCTATCGTGAACGGATAGTAGTGTCGGTTCCAGTTAAGGATGTACTTATAGGTACGGCTTCCTTAGTACTTGATCGATAACGTCATATCACGTGCCAGAAAACTTGCAAACGCTCCGTTCATTCTTCTTCCTACCCACAGTGACCCAGCAAACCGTATTTAGCATTCTAAAACACTTATGGATTTAGTGTCTACTATTATATACCATTAAGCCATTTCCCTTTCAGGGTAGGCGTGACACTACCCGATTCGGGTAGTGTTTCTAGGTGGATAGTTTCTTGTAGTAAATAACTACAAGTGTGGGCTCACCACACCCACGATGTGCCAAAAGCACTCAGTAGTCTCGAATGGTCACCCATCCAAGTGCTAACCGCGCCCAACGCTGCTTAACTTCAGTGATCTGACGAGAACTGGTTTTTTCAGCGTGGTATCGAAAATTGTTTCGAATCGTAAATATTAGTGAAAAGTATTGTTTCCCTTTAGAAATTTACTAGAAATGGGTTATTAATGAAAACGATTCATTAAAATTAATACAGAAGTGTTAACTAAGGGAGCGTTCACATTTTACGTAACGTTTTTTCTCAACCATTTCTACATCATCCCTGTACGCTTTTTCTATATTAAGTGTATTTAACTTTACCATGAGCGTAACAAAACTTGGAACCCCTCCCCCCATTTTAATGTTACGTAATATGTGAACGTTCCTTAAGAAGGATGACGAATCTCAATCTCCATGTTATGTCAATAGCTAGTTTTAAGAGTTCTTACAAGAATTTTAATAGTCTCTTAGTTCTTAAGTTGTTTATATATGAGGGTCAAAATATACACACTACATCCTGAGGTATCTTTAAAAGTGCTGCAGCTCAATTTCATCTTCCATTCAATATAAAAATGATCCAATTACAAGAAACAAAAAGATATAGGAGTCCAACTTCAGGAACCTAGCACCCGACAGTCGTGTGTTAGAGATCCTGAAGGGAGTGTTGAGACACGGGGTACTCCAATTCTGATTGGTGCCGCTGTACCGGAATTAGCTGACCATGCCGACGCGAAACCGGAATCGGAAATACGTAGCGAAGCGCGAAACATTTGAAGTATTCTAGATGCCTCACTCAGCAAAACTTTAAACAAAAAGCCAAAAACAAAAAAGAAGCAAAACTTTAAGAAAAGGTTATGTGTCATATATTTTCATGCAGTGTTTGTTATGAAAATACATTTTTTTAATGAAAAAACAATAGTGTCGTGTTGCATTCTCTACTGCCGTGATAGTTCTGGCCAAAGTTTTTACTTAAGACAAATCCAAAACGATCCTAAGCTTAAGCAATTATGGATGGAGAGTATTAATCGAGATTATTGGATACCTCACTCGAAATCAGCTGTTTGTGAGGTAAGATTTTAATTTTCAATAAATAATGGAATAAAAGTCGGAAATGTACCTTATTTTTTCACGATTGCATGTACATTTTGACTGTAACATGTGTTTAACTATTATTTACTATTCAATCAGTGTCTGAAAATTAAATTTGTCTTGAAAGTCGCGCCAATTTCAAAACATCCGATTCCGCTTTCGCGGCACCAATCAGAAGCGGAGTAAGCGGTGACACAACTTTCCCTAGAGGAACTCTAGGCTAACCCCCTCCTATTCCTATGTTCATCTTCCGGGGCGATTGTCAATTTGCCGACAGCTACCTGCAACCTCTTCCCCCACTATTGCGTTTGCCGACGACGAGTTCTCCGCCTGCTCCTGCGCTACTGGAGGGTAGCGTGGGCGCTATATTCCCCGACATAATGCTTCTTTTTACTGAGCATATAACGTCAAGCGCGGGCTATACGGATAATACACAATAAGATAAACTTATAATACAATATTAATATATATTCGTTTAAAAATAATTTATAAAGCGGCTCTTTCACCGTCAAATTTGTTTATTTAATTAATAAAATTGGCTACACTGGGATCCCGCTTTACCGGGCGTTTCGGGAATACCCCCCACCGCAGGGTCCCACTGAGAGCAACTGCCATCTAAAAATGACACCGGCTCCCAGTAGAACCGCGGTAAATCACACTTATGGCCGCGTCTCACAACCGTGAGATGGGTGTGTCTCGAGTGTCTTGAGGACACGAAGCGACCCAATGATGACAGCTTTCTGCATCCATCTCGCAAGTGCCTTCGAATATTTTTGGCACGTGGGTATGGCTTTAAGGTTACGAACCAGTGATAGTTTCGCACCTCCGAGAGCACCTATCACAAGGACAATTACTTGTACCGAATATTTTGGGTACAGTCGTTGCAGCTGTCTTTCAACGTCTTGATACCTCTCTTCCTTTTCTTTCTCCTTGGCAGTGATGTTGTATTCGGACGGAGCCGAGAATTCGATCACGAATATAGTTCGTTTCTCGAAGTCTTGGAGAAAGATGTCAGGCCTCGAGTGTGCAACGGAGACTGCTGTCCGAAAATCGTAGTTCCAGAAAATTTGGCACTTCTCGTTTTGGACAATTGACTCCATCTCCCTTGGAGCGTTCGGCAGGGCAGGGTCGCGACCAACGCCGTAAGAGCGACAAAGATGGTAATAAAGCACTCTTAGTGTCGCATTATGTCTATAGATATATGCCGTTCCTGCGTGGGTCGGACACCCCGATAGTATGTGTTCTAGGTACTCAGCGAGTGCATAACACGCTCTGCACCTATCACTGGGAACTTCTTGACATAAAATACGGTCACGGTATGCTAAGGTGGAAATGACACCGTCCTGGCATGCGAAAATAAAACTCTCTGTACCTGAATTAAGCCCTGATGATCTGAGGAAAGCAAAAGTTTGCTCCTTCGACAAGGACTGTTTTTCTACATTTCTGTGAAAGTTTCCGTGCATTTTCTTGTCGAGTAGCTATTGGTGAAATTTTTCAACCTCTGCTTTCTTCACTTCGGCTTTTAGAAGTGAAGCCTCTAGATGGAGTAATGCCCTTTCCTCACTTCTGATGTTAAAATTCAGGCCAAGGGTCTCGGCCGCTTGCTCTGTGACTTTGTAAAAAACGCTCCTTCGCCAATCATCTCGTGGTTCCTGACCAGCTTTAGGAGAGGATCTCAACCATTCGCAACGATGTAAGCTGTACTTAGAACAATCCGGTTATGAAGACACTGGAGATTCACAAGTCCGCGTCCGCCTTGACGGCGTGAAATGTATAATCGCGGAACTGACGAATTGATATGCAAGCTTTTATGCATATGCATGTTCTTACGTGTGGTGATATCAAGGGCCTTAAGCTCGTTCTTCGTCCATTGAACCACCCTGAACGAGTAGAGTAGAACCGGGATGGCAAGCATGTTAGTCGCATATACCTTGTTCAGCGTCGACAGATTGAAAGACCAAACCTGTCGAAGCAGATGCTTGTATCTGCTTCGTATTGAATCCTTCACTGATGTTACGTCCTCAATGCGGCTTTGAGGCACGCCCATGTATGTATAGGTCTCTCCAGTATTAAGATATCTAATAACACTTACATCTACAAGTTCAGGGTCCTTGGGAACGCCAGTAATCTTTCCTTTCTTCAGATTAATTTTGGCACACTTGTCCAAACCAATGTCCATCCCAATCTCTCCTGTGTACTTCTTGACGATATTTATAGCAGTTTGAAGTTTAACGTTTTTTTTTATTATATATATATATATATATATATATATATATATTATTTTTATTTTTTAAATATAGGGTATCTAATCCTATCCTATTTTACTTGGGACATGTTACTTTATTGATAATACATTTGACAACAATTTAACGTCACAAGAGAAAATATCTCATTTATTATTTTAAGTAAGCACGCGCTCGACGTCACATGCGCAGTAAAAAGAAGCATTGCGTCGGAAAATTGACAATCGCCCCTTAGAGGTACATGGAGAGAAGTTTGGTAGAGCCGCTCATCCAAAACGTGCAATTGACGCGCCGATCACACAGTGAACTTCTGTTTGGTAGAACGGCTCCAATGATTCGGGAGAACCATTACCCCGAACTGGTCGAACCTTTTAACCAACAGTGTAGTCGAGCTGTTCTGCACACGCGGCACAGTTTCGTGCTTGCGCAGTTTAGGAAAATATGGCACCCACATTTCGGAGCGACTGATTTCTGCAAGTCTGAGAGGTAACCAGTGCCCCGAATCTGGAGCAGAAGCCACACCAAATTGAAGGGCAGCGATTCTCTCACCGCTAGAGTGATGGTTATACCTAACTTCGCTCCGTGTAGCTGTCGGCGAATGATGACTGGCCATGTTCCGATGCAGCGACGACCATTGGATGGGGAAACGTGTCTCAACTCTCCCTAGGGCCTAGAGGATCTTTAGTGTGTGTGGTTTTTTTTCCAACGATCGCAGCAAAGACGAATTCAATGTTTACGTGTAACTTAAAAAAATGTTAATACTAAATATGGATAATTTTACACAACTGAGTATCACTCTGCTGCAAAACACTTTGATCCAACTTCAAGATCAAATTAATACCCCAAGATTTTCTGTTATGTAAAAAACGAACGGTTTACATGGAATGAATAAACAAATATTTAATATATACATATATACTTACACATATATTAGAGTGATTAAAAAAAAAACGATTTTTGAATCTGAACTCAGGCACAAGCCTAAGTTGTATGTTTTTGGACAAATACAATAAAATAACTGAATCATCATTGTAAACATGTGCAATATATTTTAAATTATAATCATTCAAATAAAAGTGCCAAATTAACAAACAAAATTCGATACATTTTAAGCATTCTATTGATAAAAATTGTTAACTCTTGTTTGTGCCTTATATTATACTTTAATGCTGACAGGGGACCTCTAAATATTATCCGATCGGCCTCTACTTTTACATAGCCTATTTAGACACGAAAAGGTCCCAACAGGACGCGTGTCTGCTTGGATTTGACGAAATCATTTTATTACTTATAAAATGAATCACCCTAATATATAGTTTCCAAAAAAGTTTAACAACCATCACAGGGTCAGGTCCTACTGGGAGCAACTGCCACCTATGAAAATGACACCGGCTCCCAGTAGAATTGCGGTAAATCACACCTACGGCCACGTCTCACGACCGTGAGATGGGTGGCCACAGACCACACATACACATACATATATACCTATATATATATATATATATATATATAATATACTGTACAATTCTTTAAGGATATTCCCAATTTTGTAGGTCAAATTTCCTGTTTTGTGTAACAAAATTTATTGTCCCATAAAATTGAGAAATTTTTCCATTATTTAGGAAAAATTATCGCCTATTCTTAATCAATGGTAGGCTCAATATTCAATACAAAAGGTCTGATTAAAAGCAACAATCATGTCAAAAAGAAAACTAATGTGGATCCCAGGATCGTATTCGAAAAACCTGTTTTAGATGCGCGTCTTGAATTCAGTCGATAGTTTGTATAGTATACGAATAGATTCACGCATGCCTAACCCCCAAGATTCGAGCCAAAGCTTCAACAGACACGACACACCTCCGACCTTCCTATCGATCCTGTGGCCGAAAGTTCCGCGCGCCCTCCACTCTCCTAGAGCACGACAGTGAACACCCTTTGCGGCAAAGTGCAGTCCTCGCAAGGAAAGGCAGAAGAGTTCCAAAACCCCTCAACTTCGCTAGCCACTTCCTTGCATCAAAAGCTCTAGTTGAAAAATTAAAAACCAGCCCTTCCCTGAGAAAGTTTTTTGGACAATTTTTATCACGTTTTAGAGGAGTACTCAGATATTTGACGACTATTTGTTCGTATCCGTGCATGAAGAAAATCTACGTACTCGTATAGAGTGGAAAAAAGACGCTGGTGCAGAAAAGTCCAGTATACACAAGCAAAACTAAACTGGATAATTCGGTTTTACGGCACAATTAAACCAAGGACATTTCTTTGAATTAAAAGAAATTTCTTTGAATTAAGGAAATTTTTCTTTGACTGAGAGCCAATGAATTTTTTTTTTTTTCATTCAAAGAAATTTTCTCTGAACAAAAAATCTTTTTTCTGAGTGTGGATTGGTTTATCCACGGCACAGTGCAAAGATAGTCTTTACTTTGTGATCGTTAGTAAGTAAGATTAAGTTAAGTAAGTTAGTTAGTAAGATCGTTAGTAAGTCGGTAACTAAAGTTAATACTCGATCATTGTCTTTAAAGATAGAGAAAAATAAATTCTAAAAAGAAGATACATATTGTCCAATCCATGTAAACTACCTATCTTATACACAGTATAAAAAAATATTCTGAAAGTTATGTTCGATATTAATTTCAGATTTTACTTAACGAGGGTCTTGCATGGCTGGCACCTTTAGTCGAGCGTGCATCTAAGATTTTGGTTCACAAAAGAGTATTATATTTGTTTGAGCAGAATTTAAAAATTGTGCAATAATTTATGAAACTGAGATTGTTATAATTTTTTGGGTGATATTATTATTAAAAAATGTATAAAATTTCAAACTTGACTTATTCTCGTAGTGGGCTGTCATGGAGATATGACATGGTGGCCTATTCTCCAATCTCCATGCTTGTCGGACTTCGCTGTTTTTTCCTAGGATTATTTTCAACGTCATTTCATGTTAAAATATATCTTTCTTCTTAATTTCAATTTTGAATTCTCAAAGCTGGATTTTGGCGTAGTAAAAATCGAAATGTGAGATGGCGCAGGCGTGAAGTATTCTCCATTAGGCACATGCTAAAATAATAATTTTCACAACTGAATTCCTCATAAATTAATAGGGCTAACGGGTCTGAAATTTACAGAGAAAACTTATTTTATATTCGACCCTCCTTAAATTATAAGGAAGCAACTAAAAAACATACAAAGTACCTTGAAGGAAGTATTAACTTATCTTAACAACAAAATTCCAAGATTTAATTTATCCTAATTTCAGACAGTTTTGTTGCAACATTTTAATTCACACGAATAACGAAACGCTGCAAGGAAACTATCTGATATACTTACAGATCTTGGTTGTATAGGTTACCTGATGTAGACTTACATAATGATCTGTCGATAATGATTTGTCTTGATTAGTAAAATCCCAATATAAGATGTAATATTCGCTTTCTAAAGCGGGCACTAGAATGTATCTATAAAAAGGCATCCATTCTGTTAAGAGTCTTAGGTTTAGGGCAGGTTTTTAATGTATAATACCCGGTACATCATTATGTCTGTGCGTGTACTCTCTAAAAGTCTAAACCATTACGCGACAGCCATCATGTACCTGAACTTCTGAAAGTTCAAATGATTGTAATACATTTTTCCAATTTTACTTTATCTCGAAATATTGTTTCTAATATAAATAAAAATATAAATCATATTTTCTTTAACAATTGTGTTACTTTCAAAATAATAAATAAAAACTTTTGCATTCTTTCTACTTTAAAAAGCTATCAATAAAAATGTTGTTCATTTGAACGTTCAGAACTTCAAGCACATACAACCATCAATAATGTCCTCGATGGATTCGATGGTAACTCCACAAAATCGGCACCTGTCAATCACGTCTTGATGCAATACGTACTTGCGATAATTTCTGGTGCTGACAATCCTGTCCTGAATAGCAATGACGAATACCTCCATTTTTGGGAAGAGAGCGCCTTTTTTTATTCAAATATTGGATGCCCCACTGTTTACTCCATGTTGTTCCAATGGTTCGGCGTACTCGCCGTGAATAGCTTTTTGTCTTCATTGCGTTTCTAATTCCTCTATGGTTACTTCACTGATATTCAAGGCCTTGTAAAGCGCACCATCTCGCTTGCTGTTAAAACAGTCTCGTAACTATATAACTGGTAATTTACACAGTTGCTTGACATCTACAACACCCCAACCCCCTCTATATCGTGGCAGAACTACCCTTTCAGTCGCAAATTACTGGGGTGCATTCAATACTTGGTCATTTCAACGCGGATGGTTCTGTTTATCCTTTCAAGGTCGGTGTTTGACCACTTGATGAGCCCAAACGAGTACGTGAGGACAGGGATGGTGTTAGGTGTGAACGGGCCTGATTATGTTGGCTGAGTTGAGAGAACTCTTTTTAATAAATCTGAGTCTTGTAGTAAAGACAGTCATTAGGCCTTACGTATTCTGAATACCCATAAAATTAAGAATACCCAGATATAGCGGGTGTCCTAAAAGTCCCGGGACGGCTGAAAATTTCCTCAGGTAAGATATTTTTCAGGAAGGTCAAGGTCGTTCTTGAAGTAACTTTCAACGAGGTATGGTGACATTAACCTTGACTTTGACCTTCACCAGGACGTTTTCTTCAAAAATGCATGCCAGTCGAGTCATCCTGCTGTACGTTGTTTGACCTTGTCATGACCTTCCCAGGTAAAATCTTTGATTCGTCAAGGTCATATCTGGATATAAAATTTTCCGCTCTCTCAGTTCGCGGGGTCAAAAATAGGGGTTCCCATTTGAAAAAATAAATTTGACCTTGAAATTACCGTGAAGGTCACGATCAAGATCAAAATAAAGGTCACCATTGAATTTCTCCTTGAAAGTTACTTCAAGAATGACCTTGACCTTCCTGAAAATATCTCACCTGAGGAAATATTCAGCCGTCCCGAGACTTTGGACACCCTGTATATAACTCACCCTTTGATATTACCCGGGTTTTCCTATCATCAGCCACGGACTATGTCAAGTGAAACTTCTTACAAAGATGTTATGTAGAGAAAAAATTAGCTTTGGATCGGGAGGTTTCAGTCGCCTACTTCCTGCTGGTCCAGGAAGTTTCTTATAATGCGACAGGTGTATAGTACAACCGCTTTTGATTATTATATGTGACTGTCCGCGAAGAAAGGGACCTAACGTGCGGTAGCTTCATTTTACATAAGAGGGCCTCACTTTGCAGTTTAATAATAATTTGAGTTTTTCAGATACAGGATTAATATTTTTTATTATGCTCGCAAGTTTAAGTGCGCCTAGGGCGCGCGCCTCTTGCTTCTCGCGCTTTGCACTGGATAATATGTTTATCTCGTGCTTCGCGCTCTGTCTTTTTACTTCCCCCACATTTGTGCATAGATCTTTTAAAATTAAAGGTCAAAGCATCGATAACTGTAATTTGGTGATTGTGAATTATCTTTTGTTAAAGGTCCTTGGGCTTTTACCAAAATGCGAACTTTTCTACAATATGTTCAACGCTATTATATCAAATGTATATTACATTTATTTCTGTACCACGGCCTGGGATTGCTTATTCAGATATTGCAAAATAAAGTAAAAAATTTATTTATCATGATTACTTTAATATTTGTTTCCTATTTTGCATTAAATTGTATTCTTAGCTAACCTGCAAAATGTATCATATCAATAAATTTATATTAATACAATTCATAATAATATGCATTGGTATTGAAACATACGTATTTTCCTTGTCTTGTTTTTATAATTTAAATTAAGTGCGCATCCTATAAGAAATTTAATTTTTTAATTTTATTTTTTACGATTAAAACAAAAACTACACGTTTCATCAAAAAATGATTAATAACAAATTTGTAGCTCTTTTTTGGGTGAATCACTATTGTAACTTTATTTTTTTTATACTTTGTATCGTTTGTCCAAAAATTTAATTTTTTTATTTTTAATGATGTTTTTTACGAATAAAACAAAAACTACGGGCTCCATTAAAACGTAATTAGTAACAAATTTGTTGTTTGGCTTAAAATTTTAATTTTTGTTACTTTTTTTGAATTTTGCAAATGCTATAACTCTGATAATTTTTGTTGTTGAAAAAAGTCGTAAGGATAAATTGTTCGACTTTCCGAGTAATTCGAATATCCGTACAAAGAATTTTTAAATCTTTAAAAAAGTGTTCTCAAAAATTTTGAAAATACTCTAACTTTTTGAATTTTTATCCAATATAGCTGGTTAACGAACTCGACCTTTCTTTTTGGCACATTAAAACGTGTGCCAAAGCACAAACCAATCCGATTGGTCTTTCAAAAGTTATCCGGTATGCAGACGACAACGACAACGACAACCATTGTAAAACCTGTCTCGAAACGTGGAGATTTAAAAAAAATCCGCGATAGTCAGTTTTCACATAAAAATAATATCTTCTCATTATGATGAGAATGTAAAAATCTCAGACTTAACTTCCTAAGACGCTTACAGCCCAATACGTGGGCGTCCCAGTGAAAAGGACCCTTTATGGCCAGTTCTAGTTTAGGTGATATTCGGGTTTTTCTATGTCAGGGTAGAAAATTATTATTTTCAGGTTTGAACAGGGGATAATACTAGGACAAATAATCTATTGGCACTATACTTATGTCTCGAAAGTAACCGGAAGTGGGTATATTTCATGTTCGAAGAAAAAGTATAAAACGTGCGTATATGGCACTCGCCAACTTCAGACGCATTTTTCTCAAAAAGAGGTTTTTCGAATTTCCAACTTGAAAAATTCCCGGGATATTATCCGGCTATATGCCCCTATAGTCCTATACGGAACTCCATATCGATCATAAGGGCCCGTTTCATGCGGACGCCCACTAATGACTTTCTATCTTGTACACAAAATTTAGATACCTCGATTTTTGTATAGATTATAGTGAAAATCTCAGCAGAAAAAAATTATAAAAATATGGGACAAAGTAAATGTTGCAGATGAAGGTTTTTCCTATACTGATACAGAGTTTTAAAGTTTTCAGTCTATTAGCGATTATTTCTTGGCGAGTAAAAGGTGAAAAAGTACCATCATCTTACGATAATTTCAGAATACTTGACTGTGCACGATTGTAAATTTTGAAGTCAGAAAGAAGCATTTGTCATTATGTTAATAACAAAAGAGTAGTGAGGTGTCATCTCCGAAACTAAAGAACGTACAGAGGTAATTCTTGAAGCAAATTGCACATTTTTAGCTTATGAAAATGGTGTATGTAGTGTTAATGCGAAAAAAATTGTGCTTAAATGTTTGAAAACTTATTTTCTTATTGGGAAAATACAAAGGGCTTTTCAATTATTGGCGGAACGGCATTCGCAATACGAGTAAGTGTGACATAAAATAGTGCACGGAGAGACTTTTGATATCAATATTTGGTTCATTCTGCATCAATAATTAAAATAAAATGTAAGAATTTAGGGATAATCGGGGTACAGTTATAAAGATTCCTACCATAATAAGAGATGATGGTATTTCTGTATGTATTATTATAAACTTGAGCGAGCAAAAATTAGTATTTACCTTTTGAAAAAGTCTTATTTACTGTCTGAAAAGTGTGAATGTGAAAAAGTGATAATGGTCAATAACAAGTTTTCTAAAAAATATCGTCAATAGTAAATATTTTAAGTAACATAAGTTATAAGAAATGTAGGAAATTCTAGTATTCTTAAATAAGAATGTGTATTGAAATGAGAGCCGCTAGTAATATCTGCAACAAGGATTTGCGAGAATTCTAAAAGACTATACTAAAAACGCCCGAACGTTTCCGAGCTGTTCCGTGTATAGCCGAGTACGCGACGACCAGCCATCAGACCGACTGTGACCTGTGATTTCCCGCCAAAAGTTTCAATTATACGTGTTTGTAGTACAAAAATATTTGTAACTAGTGCAGTATGCATTGAAGCTTAAACAAATTTTAATTCGGAAATTATTAATTAAAAGTCTCAATAATTTACACATATAAAATAGAAGCTTTTTACACTTTTCAGTTGAAAATGTTCAATTAAGTGCAATTAAACTGCAAAACCTAATTTTTTACACTTTTGTAAATTGAACAGTTCAAAGATTTCTGGTTAAGAAATATAAATCCACGCCCCACTTCCAACTCAATCAGAATGCTCAAAACAAAATAAGTGCCTCTTCCTATTCAGAAAAACTTGAAAACATAAATTTCCTCCCTTCCAGTTCTATAATGGTGCTTTCACACCTCTGCCTGCCCTCCTGGGGCAGGCAGAAAAGTTGTAAGAGCAAAAGAGAAAGGGTGCGCAAAACTGGACAAGAAATACACTCTATCTCTTTTACTCTTACAACTTTTCTGCCTGCCTCAGGCAGGCTGGCAGAGGTGTGAAAGCACCATAAGAATCATAAACATAACAAAATGTCCCTCTCGCAAATCAGAAAAAATTGAAAATCGAAATTTCCTCCCCTCCTACTCAATAAAAATATATTTGTTAAATTATCCTCTTCCGATTCAGAAAAAAATATAAAAATCTTTCCTAAAACACAATAAAAATCTGAAAAAGAAGAAAAAGGCCTCTTCCAATTAAAAAAATGGTATCCCTTCCAACTCAATATACCTTAAACCAAAAAAGTTACTCTTGAGAAAAAAAATTAAATACCCAAATTTTGTGATTTATTTTAATTTTGGTCCTTTCAAATTTATAATTTTCAGTTGTTATTTAACGTTACAATAAAAATTGTAACGTTAAAAGTTTAAATTTTTACCATTCAAGGCTAACCGTTTCAAACAATTCAGTTTCAAATTGTTTAGTTTTTAATATTTGATTTATAATTGCTCATTTTTTGTAATTAAAAAATGTCCAACTGAATGGATTATAAATTGGATATTTTAGACTGAAATAATATTTGAATAGGATTTTAAATTGAATATATTAATTTTAAGTTATTTTCACATTGAAAGTAATTTATAAAGTTTCAATCAGACATTTTAATTTGCTTAATTATTGAAGCTTTCGTATTAAAAAAGTTGAATTTTCAACGTTAAAATTTGTGAATTGTTTAATTTTCAACCGATTTTGAATCGTATTGTAAAATAATTATTGTACCATTTTTAACACTCGAACTACAGTTCAATTTTAAAAATCATTAATCAATTTATATTTACAGTTGATCAACTTAAAACGTTTGTATAAACAATTTTAAATTTCAAACGCTTCTAATTTTTTATTCTTAAAGTCTTCGAAGCTGAATTTTTAAATTATTTCAATCAAATATTTACGTTTAAAAATGAAGACAAAAAATTGAAAAATTGTAAAGTAAAAGATTTTAGAATTAAGCGTTGTAAACTGAATGGTGTAGTAACTGAAACAGTTAACAAATGAACTCAAAATTTAAAAAAATGTTGAAATTGAACTCATTTTTAATTGAATTATATCATGTGATATGATATTTGTGATATCCCAAGTGATTTCATAGATTGTTCTTCTAAGAATTTGTAAAATTACCTGTGAACAAATAAATTCACTGTCATTTCTCGGTTTTCCCGGTCTCAAAAAATTCCTGGTCATTTCCCGGTTTTCGGTCCAGCGGCCACCCCGTAAGGCGTAAGTGATAAGTTCAGATGTTGGGGAGATAAAATCCAGTAAATGGTAGCGTTATTTGAAGAAAAATGTTGTTATAGGATTATCTCCCTCGGAACTTAGACACGGGAAAAGCATTTCATTGAAAATATTAATATGTTCAATATGCTCGGAGTTTTAAGTTGCTATTATTATTATTATTATTATTATTATACCATTAAGCCATTTCCCTTTCGGGGTAGGCGTGAATTGCTCGGTTGGAAAATAGTAGTGTGTATATGGGTATATAGGTATAAGGTAGGTAGGTATATAGGTATGAGGTAGATAGGTATATAAGTGTTAGGTATAGATATTTTAGATTGATCTGGAATTCTCGTGTTATTTATTTAAATGACACGTTTATCCCGCAACACTGATCCGACCCAGGTTGCTGATCAATCTCTCTAGCGATCACCCCAAGTGAAGAGCCTCACAAAATTGTTATGCATGGTTCTCCACTTGGGCCCATTAGTATCCAAGGTCTTTGTTTCAGGCGTCATTCATTCTACTGTCACTCTGTTTACAAACTATTTGTCGCCACACTTTTCTGTCCTGGCATACTACTCTAGCTTCCTTCACGTCCATGCATTTTTTCATGCAAACTCTTGTGTTTCTATGGCTTCTTATGTCTCTACGGATTAATTTCTCATTTACAGATTCTAACCATTCTTTCGGCGGTCTACATCTGGGCATTCTGCCATTTACTTTACCTTTATACACTTGTTTCGTTAGTCGTTCATCTTTCATTCTTTCAAGATGTCCGAAACATCTTAACTGATTTCTTTCCCATATGTCAACTAGTGTCTCTCCTGTACCACATTCTTTGAGGATTGTCTCGTTTCGGACTTTGTCCATCAGTGTTTTCCCGCATATTATGCGCAGAGGTTTCATGCCGATCGCGTTAATTTTACTCCTGTCCTTTTCTTGACAGGTCCATGTCTCGCTACCGTATAGTACAGTCGGTACGAATATAGAATTATGTATGGCCATTTTAGCTTTTTTTGATATGTTTTTATTTGTTAGGATGGACCCTGCTCTACCGATAACCTGCTTACCCTTATTTATGCGCCTATCTAACTCCCCATCTATTTTTCCGTCGCTAGTGAATAGACTACCTAGATATACGTACTTGTCAACTTGTTCTAATCTCTCATCATTTAGGACAATGTTGCA
>CAKNYM010051080.1:190140-267604 GCA_932195095.1 Andricus curvator
ATATATATATATATATATATCTCGTAGAAATTTTAAAGAATTTCGAATCGAACTCGTTCGCAATATTACACAGTTCTACGTATTATTTTGAAATATCTTGAAAACCAATATTAAGACTCATTTGAGCAAAATAGAATGCTGTTTTTTTTACATATTGAATCCTTCGCTCATATCAGAATGAAACGTACACGTGAACAAATATCTGAATGTCTGTCAATAAAGTTAATGATGTATTACGAACCTGAAATTAATCCTATCCTCCATAAAGTATTCACTTATTGTGAGCACTTTATGAGTGATTGCCAAAAATTTGAAAATGATAAGTCCCGATAATTTTCCACGTACTTCTATACAATAAGAAATAGTTGAAAATACTAGAGTAAATCACTTTTAACTCTTTGCCAAGAGTTTGCAAATTTTAAATAACTTTCTTTAAAAATGACCCATGAATATATATGAACATAATATATGAAATATATCTCTCGAAAGAAAAATTTTATTCGTATTTTTAATACTGACCTGACTCCGTTAATTCCGGTTTTTAGAGTAAACATCGTAAGGAACACACTAATATCTGAATATTTTCAATAACTCGTGGGACGACGGGGACGATCGAATGATAGAAAGTAATTGACATAATTATATGTTATTATGTTTCTTGCTCTTTCAATTTTCGTATACATACTCTTTTTGGAACAGACATGAAGAAGAACTTACTTTAGACGACTTGGAAAATCTTTTGTAGAAATTTTCATCATTCACTATTTCCCACATTTGGGCAAATACATCCTCTAGTAATATAGTTTTAAGAGTGGACCGTAAACTAAATGAAAGTATGCAGTCCCAAATTCTAATCATTTTAGGCCCTGTTGTTTTTATCTCAGAATATAGTTCGGTTGTAGAACGTACCATCATTCCAGGCGACGAAAAGTTGCCTCGGCAGGGTGGACAAAGATTTTTTCCTACAGTGATGATTTTCGGGCAGCAGGCCCTGACCTCAGCCCCACCATCTCCCTTTCACTCTTTTCTCTCCAAGCACTCCGTTTCAAAGACCACTCCCTCTATTTCCTCTCTTTCGATTGTTTCACAAATCACTCTCAAACTCCTCACTATCACAAACTCACTTCCAAAATTCCAAACAATCAGCTCTCTCTCTCTCTCCGATCCAGTCAACTTGCACGACAAATTTACAGTGATAAAAAATCACTTTCGCAGTACCCGATACAACAGCAAGTCACCAATGTCACCATATCGCGGGGCCTTATCCCGCGCCCGCCCTAAGTCCATCTTGAATCTTTATCCCCTCCAAAAAAATCCTCCAGTCCCCGGAGTCACGTTGGCCGCCTCTGCGATCTAGATGTCAGTCCGCAGATCAACAGGTGCTCTTCCTTCGGTCCCATTTCCTCCATTTCTCTACCCTTAGACTCATTTCCAGAGAATTTCTTTCAACTGGAGTATCAATATTTATAAATATTCTTTGATCGGAAGGCTTCAACTCAGTAAGTCTCTTCTCACGAGACACGCGGGGTACTAATAATAATTGCGCGCGATTTCTTGGCTGGCTTCAACTATTTCCGTCGTGTGGAAGCTCCGTATATTTTAGTCGCTCCTCATCGCTGACTTCTGAGTTCTTGTTTGCATCGAGATCCTGGACCTGAACATGAAAAATACACTGCTCGTTAGCACGCTGCCCCCTCCCGCTCGAGACAAGAGAGGAAATAGTAGATAAATATTAATTAGTTAAGGGTGGACATAGTGGAGGGTGAGGACTGGATTGGAGTAGGTGGAGGAGAGAGCGAGAGAGAAAAACAGAAGTAGAAGTTGCAGTTGCTCGCCCTGTCCGAGTCCGCGGGCAATTGACTCCCGCGCGTCCAGACTCGCGGCTGTCGTGTGGCACGCGTGAGGGGAGAGGATGGGGGTCCAGTGGCGAGTACGCCAACCAACCAGGGAGGGGAAGGTGGTCGGCGCGTGCCACTACACGCCAGCAGGTGGACTGCGCGTGCCCTGAATCTCTTTACTCTCCCTTCCACCCTTTCTCAGTCTTTCCCTCTCGTTCCGAAATCCCCCGCCAACTCTTCCATTGCCAAATGCCGTTACTTTTTCGAATCTTCCTCGAGTGTCGAGTATTCCTCCTGATATTGTTGCTTGCTTGCACTTTTTTCTCGACTCGAGCCTCAAGGTCGAGTCGATGCGACTTCCATTTCTCCCCTTCCTCCACCGCGAACCATTACCAAGTTCTCCTCTCGAGACACGGAACTCGATAATCGGAGGAGCGAGTGAGTGCTGAGTTTCATAATATTTACGCAAAGTGAGCCGATAACGTCACAGCTCGATATCTCGATGAGCTCTCGATCCAGTCCATTCTCGATCATTGATGTCGTAATTCCTCAACATCACACTGTATTTTCTCGACACGGCACTATTCTAATTCGCCTCGTTTTCCGCACAGAATGCCGACATCTTTTCGTCCCAGATTTTTGAGGAAAGTATTATTTGTAGATTGAGTAAAACTGTTGGGTATTTAATTAACGATCTGGTGAGTAGAGGGTGGATGCTAGTTACGAACGAGAGTTACACGTCACTAAAGAGGGGAGTGACGGTTTTTAACCAACTGTCACGCGCACGTGGTCGAAGTGATTCGAATATGCGCGAAATCACGTACCCATCCCAAAAACAAACCTGACGCCTCGACGAGTCGCCAGCCACTGACTGCACCGGAGTTCACTCTCTTCTAGCCTTGCTTCGGCAAAGCTCGCCGCTTTTCGTTTCGGCCCGATACAAGAGAAGCGTACAGCTCGTGTGATGCGAGCCTGCCTGCCGAGCCTGCGTAAACCACCACGGCAAAACTGGGGGGCCATGATGACCCCTTTGCATTCCTTGTCAAGTCGGAAAGTCTGACCTCAGCCGGATTTCCACTGCTTTCCTTTTTTTTATTCATTGCCCATTTTTCTTGGATGAAGGGTCAAGGTAGAATAATGTTTAACGTAAAACTAAAGCATACTTTAGAAAAAAATTTCAGGTTTAAAATGTATAATAATTGTATATAATACAAACATAACATAATATAATATACAATATAATAGTAATGTATATAATCCCAGCGTAGTTGTAGGCGTGAATTTTTGTTCAAATACTTTCCCGATTTTATTTTCGTACTTTAAATTTTCACACGTCACATGCACACAAATACATGATACTTATTTTGAATTTTTAGTAGAGGCATCTCGAACGAAAAAAGATCTTTTCATCGTATTAAATAGGTAGAGCACGTTTTTTTACTAAATCGATTTATTGAGGGATCCTGATGAAAATTCCAAATTTTCTAGACATTAATACGACGCGCGCCTGAAATATTTTTTTAAAGAAAGTTCCAAAAATTGTGCTTGCGTAGACTGATTCGCCCCACTGCATTTTATAGCAAAATGTTCTAGGATAAAAATTAATCTAGAGAAAAATCTGAGAATGTTAACAAAGAAAGAACCTTCTATCTCTAATAGGTGCCGAGTTGTGACTTTTTAAAGAACCCCGATTTATTTCAAAAAAAGAAGCTAAAATCCCAAATCGGAAGTTTTATATCTGTACTTTGGAACCTGTTAACGCAATTTTGAGTAATTAAAAAAAAAACAATGACCTAGCCCCAATAGATCATAAGTTATGACCTCCCAAAGTTGACCACTTTAGACCTATTTTTCAGGGCAAATTACTCGTGTTCATTTTTTTCAAAATACTTCGTTTGTGAGTTAAACTATTTTAATGATCAAGAGTTACGACTCTTCAAAAAACAATTTTTTTTGCTATTTTCAGCCAAATTTGTTTTTGTTTTCAATAGCTCGTTTCGTGCATATCCTACGGAAAACGGTAACAGGATAAATCATAGGGGGCCAAATTTGGCGTAAAATAAAATTTCAAAAAATGTTGTAGCTCTTATAGGTCACGACTTATGACCATGAAACGCCTACTCTTTCTATTCTGAAGGCTCTGCATGTACTGGAAAATGTACTGCGACGGTATTTGACCTTTGTAGGTGTGAAAAGTTACTTATATCTAAAGTGCGCATGCGCGTTCATTGCGTCGATTCGCAAAATAGATGTATTCCAAAATTCGCATGCGCCATTATTATTCTCGCATAGCTTACTGGATTCAAGCGCTTTGCGTATAATTTAGAAGCATGGAAGTCCTCACTTTCGAGTTGAGTGTTGCAAAATAGTTATTTGTGATAAAAGTGCGCAAAACAGGTTAGTGTCTTATTATTTAGTCCGCAATGGAGTTTTAGGAGCCATTCAAGTATTACGTCACGCTTTTTTCGGATAATTTACCCCCCCCCCCCCCCCACCCACAAGCCATCCGTCACGCGTTTTCTATAGTAAGTATACTGGAACCTGGATTGAATATAATTCGAGCTTTGCCTGCAACTGGCCTTAAAGTTATTTCCAGGGGCGAACGTAAGCTTCTTTCTTGCTTCCAGTCTTTGTTGTAAATAAATTTTCATGTACAAAATGTTCACAGATGTCATTTGAATTAAAATAAATTGAAATACACACTGTAAAAAAATCTTTTGTGATATTTACAATTAGATTGTAATTTCACGAGCAGTGTATTTTCAATTACAATGTATAACCTGGTAAATTTACCAATGTCGCTCAGAAATTCACGATCTAGTCCAATTTCACCCCATGGAACAGTATGAAATAACTGTCCGATGTAAAATTACTATGTCTGACGATGGAAATTATTCGATCAGTGTGGCACGTAGTCAATTTACGTAAGTGAATAAATTTAAATGAGCTTATAAATTAACACTTTTTTTGGTAAAGTTGCAGTATCTAGCATAATTTCACAAACGGGTAGTATTGTTACGTCTTGGCATCCTGAGAAATTACAAACAGGACATAAATCGACAATCCATCAACAAACTGACAGAAAGAGATGGCGCGTTGTACTTTATCATAAAATTATATCTCAGGGCCTCTAATATTGCTCTATTAGTGATGAGTTCTATGTGAATGAAAAAATATGATTTTTTTATTCAAAAGGATATCTAAGAAAAGTAATATGCGCTTTATTTACCCTGCTAGAGTGTTTAGAAATTTATAACCTCACGAACATAACCTCAAAATTGAAATGTGGTCCTGGCAATTTACGTCCTGCATTTTTTTTACAAAAGTGTGTAAATTTACATCGTCGCACGCAGATCGAATAATTTCCATCGTGGCACGATGTAAAATTACACCAACTTTTTTTACAGTGCATTAATGCAATTGCAATTACGTTGTATATTTATTAATTAAATCTTCCACAGCCTCTACAGTTCAGTCTTCATTGCTGCCATACAGGTACTGCACAGAAATCCATCTGTAATGTTCAAATTTTTAAAACACTTAAACCACATTTTTTGACAAATATTATATTATTACTTATTTTTTAAGCCATTGCTACTTACCTTTTTTTCTGTAATTTCCATTTTCGCTCAACTATTTCAAACTTTCACTATTTTTTCAACTATTTTCACACTTTTTCACACCTTATTGCACAGTGACACAGCCGATTGTCGCAATGGAAAAACGCCGTTGGTTACCACCGTGGCGCCAACCGTTCACCTGCACATACTCAATATGTAACTTTAACATAAGCACCATGATACAGCTGATACCCGCCCCACCTCGTGCGGGTGACATGATACTTTAACGTTCCCTTAGAAATCAATGTAGCATCGACATCACATGGATATTGTGCGCGCTCATCTATTGCCAAATGTTAGAATTTTTCAACAGTCAAGTTCACTCGTTACTGAAAGTTTACATAACATCACGTTGGCAAATAAACAGTCGGAGTGGATGCGCGCGCACAACGTAGACGCCACACAGTGGACCTTTTTTGAAATTCTGTCTCAAAATCATAGAACTTTGGATCGGAATGACCTAGAGGGATATTTTTTTTTAATTAAAGAAAAAAACTTTCCCAATATAGAAAAATTATAGAGAAAGTCAACAAAAAAGTTGTGTCCTTGAAAATCTGTGTTGAAGATGAAATTTTGGGCAAAAAAAATCGTTTATTGAATACCAAAAACGCTTAGATTTTACACGTTATCTGCTATACATGTTTTTATATAGATTTTTGCATGCCAATCCGAATCTGATATGTAAATCGTTGTAAGAAAAAATCCAAAATAGCGGAGCCAATATGGCAGACTAAAATTGTAAAACGAAACCGATTTGACTAAAATTAGCTACAAGGTGGTTTTTCAGGTCGCTGATTACAAATCCAAGGTCAAAGTTTAAAAACTCAAAATGGCAGATCCAATATGGCGGACCAAAATTGTAAAAGGAAATCGATTTGACTAAAATTTTCTACAAGGGGGTTTTTCGGGTCGCTGATTTCAAATCCGGGGTCAAAAATAAAAAATGGTTGACCAAAACTGTGCAAAAAAAACAGATTGTTCCGAAATATTGGATTCGCGGTTTTAGATTTTGGAATTTTGACTCTGGATTTAAAATCAGCGATCCGAACACCCCCCGAGTGACAATTGGCAGTCAAATCGGTTTTGTTTTACAACTTTGGTCCGCTTTTTAAATTCTGGAATTTTGACTGGATTTCAAATCAGCCACCCGCAAACCCTCCGATAGGCTATTTTAAGTCAAATAAATTTTGTTCTATAATTTTGGTCCGCCATATTGGATCCGCTATTTTGAATTTTTTAATTTTGACCCCGGACTTGAAATCAGCGACCCAAAAAATCCCCTTGTAGCAAATTTTAGTCAAATCGGTTTCCTTTTACAATTTTGGTCCGCCATATTGAATCCCCCATTTTTAATTTTTTAATTTTGACCCTGGATTTAAAATCAGCGACCCCAAAAAACTCCGAGTAGCATTCTTTAGTCAAATCGGTTTCCTTTTACAATGTTGGTCCGCCATATTGGATCCGTCATTTAAAGTTTTTTAATTTTGACCTTGGATTTGTGATCAGCGACCTGAAAAACCACCTTGCAGCAAATTTTAGTCAAATCGGTTTCGTTTTACAATGTTAGTCTGCCATATTGGCTCCGCCATTTTGGATTTTGTCTTACAACGATTTACATGTCAGATTCGGACTGGGCATGCAAAAATCTATATAAAAACATGTATAGCACATAAAATGTAAAATCTAAGCGTTTTTGGTATTCAATAAACGATTTTTTTTGCCAAAAATTCCATCTTCAACACATATTTTTAAGGTCACCATTTTTTTTTACTTTATATATAATTGTTCTATATTCGGAAAGGTTTTTTACTTAATTTAAACAAAAAAATATCCCTCTAGGTCATTCCGATCCAAAGTTCTACGATTTTGAGACAGAATTTCAAAAAAGGTCCACTGTGCGCCATGTCCAGTGTCCACACCATGTCGATGCTACACCGGTTTCTAAAGTCCTATTGCGGACTAATCTTGAAGGCGAAGTAAGAAAGCATACGAGCTAATAACTACTGCCTGTGCAACACGCGCATCTCACTCTATTTTTTGCAACAACCGTCCGAGTAAGTTTGCATGCTAAAGAATACGCCGAAAGAATGACAAGCGAAGAGCCCTGGATCTTACACGGAGAGAAAAATCTAGGCATTAGCGCGTGAACATTTGTCACGCTTTATTTCCGAAAGCGCGAGCGAAATTTGCAAGAGCCTCCACGGACTTTTTTGGTGAGTCTCCTTGCGATTTGCCTTTAGGCCACGCCTCCTGCAAACATTTAGTGGTGCGAACGTGTCAACAGGCAGAAGGCGTGGCCTAAAGGCAAATTGCAAGAAGACTCAGCGAAAAAATCCGTGGAGGCTCTTGGAAATAAAGCAACAGACGCCTCCGATATGCGCCTGATGAATAGTCCATGCGTTAATACCTTGAACTCTCTTGCGCTAAACCCCGGATTTTTTTATCCGTGCGTGGATTTCAAAGAAGTTATTCACATAATATGTTTTCACATAATTCACAAATATGTTTTCCATTTAATTTGAATTCATTCAGAATTCACCCTCAATTCTTCGTAATTTATCCTGAATTCTTTTAATTTCTCTTAAATTTTTTGAATTTACTTGAATTCTTCTAAATTCACTCAATTCTACTCAGTTCAATGGATTTTTGTGACATTTTCATTTTTTGTTTAGTTCATCTTGAAGTTCTTTAAACTCATTTTGAATTCTAACACATTTCATCAAATTCTTTTTAATTTCCTTGTATTTTTCTAAACTCATTTCAAACTTACTGAAATCGATGCAATTTTTTGGAGTTTTTGCATTTTTTCCAATTTATTTTCATTCTTTTGAATTTAACTTGAATTGTTTTAAAGTGTTATGAACAGAATTCTCTGGAATCCTTTAAAATTCAAAAGATCACTAGTCGCATTATTAATGCACATAATGACTTTTAGTCACTTTTTGGGTTAGAAATTAGTCACTTTCTGTTTTTTTTCGGTTTAATAGGTAACTTTATCACTTTTTTCAAATAAATTAGGCGGTGGCAGCTTTGAGAATAATAAATTACAAATTCAGGCCTCGGACTCACCACACTACTGACACTATTTGAAACTTTTTTAAAGCTATGACACTATTTTGCTACTATTCCGAAAAAATGTACCAATGACACTATTTTCAAATCAAAAAGACAAATTTATCAACCAAGAAAGATTTTTCAGTCAATGAATAAATAAAAATTCATTAAAAATGTTTAATTTTCAAGCCAAAATTATCAGCTTTCAACAAAACAGTTGAATGTTCAACCAAATAGTTATGAATTTTTAACATAGAAGATTAATTTTCTACCAGAAAAGAAGAATTTTCAACAAAATATGTACATACATTTTTAACCAAGTAGTTGAATTTTCAACCAAGAAGATTAATTTTCTGCCAAAAAACAAATTTTTCCCAAATGACAGAAAGTTTCAACTAAATATGTACTTTGAACAATGGATGTGATGTTAGTCCAAATTTTATTTGATTAATTTTTACTTTATATTTTTTTCGTTTCTAAAATGTTGTAACTAAATAGTTGAATTTTTAAACCAAAAATGGAGCAATTAAATTTGAAACTTTAATATTTTCACAGATGGAAGATATTATCTACAAGTGAATGACGAAAAGTGCATTAGAAAATTGAATGAGAAAGAGTTTGCTCATTGAGGGTAACAAAATGATTTTAAAAAGACAGTGGAATAATAATAACGAAAAAGAATTGAATGAAAAAAATAAACCATCAGATGGAAACAATGCTTCATAAAACTAGTAAGTAAAAGCTGCGTAAGTCCGACGATGTAAACCAAATACTTTGTGCAACGTTTCTATATTGGAAAGTAGAGTAGTGGCTATTACAGTAAAGGCCATATTACTTACATAACATATATACATTTTAGTAATAAAATTTATACTTTATACTTTAAATTATGTGTGATTTTATATTCCTTTCTTTTACACACATACATACAAAAAATCTATTACGTAAAAACTCACGATTGGTATAAATAGAAACTTTAATTATCCAAAAGGTACAAAAATTCTATACGACATCCACAGTGGGCACAATTGACAAAGGACGTTTGTAAAACGTACTGCAAACTTTTCTTGGACATAAATGTCAAATATATTTTTAAAACCCAAAAACATAAAAAATTAGGCAAAATTACGTTTAAAAAACTTTCAATGTCACAAAGATGCCATAAAAAAGTTTTTGAATCATTACACGTTTTGAAAAGTAATTTTGGCCTGGCCTAGGACGTTTTAAGAATGTTATAAAAAATTCAAATATTTTACCAAATTTAACAAAAAAATTGTAAAATTTTTTTTCTTGAATTTCGTTTTTTCATCCACTTTTTACTAGAAAATAATTCTTGTTACATTATTCCAAAGGGTTTCGACAGTTCATATTTTTATAAAAGTACATCAATTTTTGGGTAATAACACGATTTCCACTTTTTCAACTTGTCGGGTCACGTGGCCGTCAGATTTACGGAAATCTGTCATCTGACGGTCACTCCCTATCTCTATTCGAGAATTCACTGGGAATCCCGTCAATCTTAGAATGCATGGGAATCTGTCTATCTGCACTCATGCAATGCGTCGGATTAGGTATTTCATATTGTGAATTCAGCTGGCACGATGTTTGCACCCCGAGGGCCAAGAAATAGTACCATTTGCATGGGACGAAACTTAATTTTTTCTATTAACTTAGAAAAAAATTATTTTCCACTATAAGGGTATTTGTATATTATTTTTTAATATTTGTAAAAGCTATTCGATTGAATAATAAAATTCATTCAAAAATTCATTTTTATTATTTATTTGAATACTCTCTTAAACTGAACCAGTGAAATTGTCACTGGTTGAATCAGTATTTTGAATTATCACTGGTGAACCAGTAATTTTTCCACTTTGACTGGACGAACCAGTAAGAGATTCAACTAAAATAGCGCCACTGATTCTACCAGTTACGCCAAATGATAGATTGAACCAGTGATATAGCGCTCCACGCGGGCAAGACATGAACCTCCAGTCGTCTGGTACGCGCGCGTCGTCGGTCAGGTCTTTGGCATTTCTCGAGTGAAAACGAATCTTATTGTGTACAAGTGTTTGTTTTATAAATATTTGGTGCCTGTCTGCAATGAGCAGGGGATATAATATCTTTCGCTTGATAGTGGGAGGTCCCTGGCCATGGGTTTGACTTTGAGCAACGCGACACGTTAACATAACGACGGGTCTTTCCGCAATCATGCGCAACATATTATATCCCATTATATTGCAGCCCGGCCTTCATTTATTGTTGTCAGGATAAAGTGAGGTTTTTAAATTTTAATTTTACAACTCTTACCACAAAAGTGCGATGAATGATAAGTGCCATACCTAAACAGCTGACAGGCGACAAGGCGTACGACCAGGTGACTACTGGTACTGAGAAACCAGTGAACCTCACTGATTAAACCAGTGTCGGAACTTCACTGAATGAACCAGTGAATGCTCACTGATTGTCAGTGACACACTTCTAGCTATTTCAACCAGTGAGATTTCACTGGAAATCAGTGAGTTTCCTCCCATACAATTTTTTTATTATTGTTTGGCCCTTATAGTGCGCAAAATCTTGGATTTCCCCCACTTAACCTGAAATACCTAATTCGGATATGCGCACAAGAGGTAGTGATCACAACTGACATTGATATGCGCATGCTTGAAGAGAGCGGCGCTTATTGGCTGTATTCGCCGATCTTTGACGAGAACAGCCGATACACCAGAATCAATGCAGGTACATTTAAGGGCATGTGACAGACATAAATACCTACATTACCGACCTCACTTTTTCAATTTTCTGACTTTGTTTTTGTATCTAAGAACTTTTTTTGTAAATAAAATATCGGGCTGAGACTTTGGAAAATGTATGAGAAGACAATAAACTACGTTTACGTACTTTATTTGAGGAGGAATTGCGCAAAAAATTATTTTCGAAGAAATTAAAACTGGGTGCATTTTTTGAACCTAAGAACTTTTTTTATAGGTCAAATATCGGCTTCAAACTTTGAGGAATGCAAGAGCCGACAGTAGAGTACGTTTATGTACATCATTTGAGTATAAAAGATGCAAAAAGAAAAATTCGAACTAAATGTCAACTCCGGTCGCCAGTTCGGTCGGTATTCGCATGTGGTATTCAAAAAATAAATAATAATTGATTGCGAGTATTTTGTCTATAAATGTTAATGGTCCTGCTCAGAATGAATACGTATATTACATTTGTAAACATTATATTACAAATAAAATTTCTAACGCTACGGGGTTTCGAACCTACACCTATATCTGAATCTATCGCCTACTCTCTATATCCGAATTAGTAGAAATTTTACTAATTGAATTAGTAGCATTGCATCTGACTGTTAAATTAGTAATTTTATCACTTTCTACTAAATGAAATGGTAAGATTTAGGTTACTAAATGAATTAGTAAGGGTATTCTACTAATCTGCTTAGTAGTGCCAACTTACTAATTCAATGAGTAACAATGAATTGCTGTTAGGGATTTAAACATGATATGCGACACTGTCGGTCTCTACGCGAACTAACCAATATGGCCATGGACAGCCGTGGATGACATACTAAATACACGTAAAACATCACGAAACACAGCAAAAAAATAGCGTTTAAGTGTAATGATCGTCCAACTGAATAAATAAGTGCTGTAATAAGTAGCTCTGATGAGCAAAATACTTCCGAGCTGATAATTATTTGCTCCAATAATGGAATTTGCACATCAGTATCGAAAATCAACAAGTTTCGGAGGTTGTTGTGTCAGTGGTTGTGAATCCAAAGAGAATAAAAACCTCAATTCAAGTTTTCATAGAGTGCCACAGATTGGAAGTGTTAAAATAAAAAGGCGAAACTTATTTGGAAAAATTGAAGTTGTAGATAAACACAGTGTGTGGTTGAGAAATTTCGATCTGAAAGATTGTAACGTTAAGAATTACTTGTCTGCTCCTTGAATTTTATTATTGCCTTGCATAGTTTAAACCGATTAGTGTATGAAAACATTTACGTTTTATCGAAAAGTAAGTGTTACATGTGCATTTGTGCAATTTCCATCGTATACAGTGAAAAAACACATCTTATGTTAAAACTGTTTACCAATTCATTTAGTAATAACGTTACCAATTTCTTTAGTAGATACAGTTACTAATTCATTTAGTCAGTTATTCTTACTCATTGAATTAGTAGATTTTTACTAATTACCAGTAAACGAATCGGCACTATTTGAATTAGTAGAAAACTACTACCAATTAGTAGTTTTCTATTAATTCAAATTTAGAGAGTAGCATTCGGAAGTCTTACCCATTACTCTATACCTAAAGAATTGAAAGTCAATGAAAAAACCATCCTCATAAGCTACAGCTCAAAGCAGTTAAGAAAAACAATTTGTTAACTCTTTTTTCTCATTAATTTTTGTATTATTATACGACATCATGTAGATGTCAAATAAATTATCTGTTAACGGGAATATAAATTTAAAAAATTGTAAATAAATAATTTAAATCGATTACAATTTTTTGGGTTTCGTAGCCCCGGGCGGAAAACCTTAAATTTTTGTTCAACACATTTTTTTTAACAAATTTTTTTCAAAATTTTTGTTTTAATTTTTTTCAACAAATTTTTTTCAAGAATTTTTCTTCAAACAATTTTTTTCCAAAATGTTTGTTTTCAAAAATTTCTTATCAAAAAATTTTTTTAAACAATTTTTTTCAAAAAATTTTATTCAAAATTTTTTTTTTTAGGCGCCCACTTTGACTAATTTTTCTTCTTGTAATATTTTTTTCGCGTTTTAGACTATTTTATAACGTTTGATAATGACATAAAATGTCATTTTTAATGAGCATTTAAAATTTGCATAGACGGAACTTAGGTACTGCGACAATTTTTTTAATAACACATTTTTTTAAACTTTCGTGTAACGCTTTGCTTTTTAGGTGTTTCAGATTATTTTAAAACGATTGAGAATTACATCAAATGTACATTTTTCTGAATATTCACAATTTATCATAAAGATGGAACTTAGAATTTTTTTTCTTAAAAAAAAAACGAAGCGCCTACATTATGGTGGCTCTTCTTTTTCACTTTTTGAATTTCTCTGCTCTCACCCCCCACTTTTTTTCGAATGCCCAAAAAAAATCTCCTTCAAATTTGAGCAAAATCGGTTAATATTTAGGGGTGGCGCAAAGACCATGAAGTTTCCCATTGATTTAACATGGGAAAAAGTCAGCTTTTTGTAAATCTAATATTTAAACGCGATAATATGTTACAAATAATTCCGTGTTTCAGTATATTGTCCAGAATTCGTCAGCGAATAAGAATCAATCATAAATTTTAAGGTTGAATAATTTTAAGCCACTCTTATGAGTCTCGAAGAAAACCCCATAAGTGACAAATTTGAATTTTACGTAATATTGCGGTTTATTGACACTTTTTAAAAGTTTTTTGAAAATAAATAATCATTAATCGGTAATTCAAGAATAGCCAGTCATTTGTTAAATAATATTCAATTGTTTAATCAATTTTAATTTGTTAAATTTTTTTTTCAGTTAACTCGCGAAATGAACGTATTTTCTAGACTTCCTGAGTTATATAATCAATGATAACAATCAAATAATTTGTTTAAATATTTTTACAATAATATAAATAATACGTATTTGTTCAAGTATATATTTTGCCTAAAAAAAAGCAGGAAACATACTTTATCTCACTAAATTTTCGACAAATATTAATAATTTCAAGTACTAATTTGTTTATTATGAATACTCGTAGATTTTTAAACAAATTCAAATTGTTTAAACAATTTTTTTGTCTACATATTTTTTCTTTTGCTATTTTTCCCAAGATTGAAATATTTTTATGTTCTACTTTGCTTTTTAAGAATACTCTTAAGTGTTTAAACAAATTAAAATTGGTTACAAAAGTGAATATTAGTTAAAAAATGACTTATTATTCTTAAATATTATTTTTTTTAACTTTTAAAAAGCGTCAATAAACTGCAATATTACGTACAATTAAAATTTGTCACTTAAGGGATTTTCTTTGGGAGCCATAAGAGTGGCTTAAAATTATTCAACCTCAAAATTTAAGATTAATTCTTATTCTCTGACGAATTCTGAACAATGTACTGAAACATGGAATTATTTATAACATATTATCGCGTTTAAATATTAGATTTACAAAAAGCTGACTTTTTCCCATGTTAAATCAATGGGAAACTTCATGTTCTATGCGCGAACCCTAAATATTAACCGATTTTGCTCAAATTTGGAGATTTTTTTTGCATCCGAACAAAAGTGCGGAGTGAGAGCAGAGAAATTGGAGAAAGAAAATCCACCAAGTATAAATAAGGACCACCCTAGTCTACATGTACCAAAATTTCGGTACAAATATGGGTATTTCTACACAAAAATCTAGCTATTCGTACCCAAATTTCAGTCGTTTTGAAATAATGAACCCTAGTATATCCGACGGCTGGCCCAAATCTGGACCAAGGTTTGACCGACCGTCGGGTGCATAATGACGACTTATACAATGTAATGTTATGCCGATGATGGGGCCATCTCTTGCCCAGAGTCGAGCCGACCGTACTTTCACGGTCTTTTTGAAACAATAAACCAGAGTTTATCCGACGGTCTGTTCATACTCGGGCCAAGGTTTGACCGACCGTCGGGTGCATCAAGGTGACTTGTGGCTAACCGACTGCTGTATCCAGAGTTGGACCGACCGCAAAAATGCGGTCGTGCCGGCCAATCTGCCACAGTTCATCCGATGGTCGTCCCAAAGTTGGGCCAGAATTGGGCTGACAGTCGGCTTTTCGCCCGCTGCCGACGTCAGTTGCCAATGTCGGTGGGACCATGGCAGCTTGAAAACACCTTAGTCGGCCCAACTCTGGTTACCGTAGATCGGTTACCAAAGTAGGGCCGACTTTGGGCCAATGGTCAAGCTCTGGCATCCGACCGAATTTCGCACCTGGGTTATGTTACTGTACACACCGGCGGTTGTGAACCGTAAAACCGGTGGCGTCGTTTGACGGAGCAGCGTTGACTTCAGTCTCAAAGTAACGCAGGTCGGGTGTTGAAAAAAAGGATGTTATATACACGTGCGTACCGGGTAATTACTACTCGTGCGATTGCAGCACTTGCCTGCGGCTCGAGGAATTTATCTTCGCTTTTCCATTCGCTTCGCTCGTGCACAAGCTTGCGCCTCTTGCTTCTAGCGTCCAGCGTATGCTGCAAGGATCACACTCGTTGCAATCACCTGGTTTACGCACTTGTATAACAAATAACTATATTTTGATTAACTCATGTTGAAAATAGCGCAGCACAGAGTATTTATATGTACTACAGATGTCTACTGAGCATTCCTTGATTGAAATAGTAGTTGGACATTTCACTGGTTAATCAGTGATTCCGGACTTTTCACTAATTAATTCAGTAACACCAGAGTAAATCATGCGAGACATAACATCTAAGTTTTAAAGTAAAGCATTGTTGTTATTCTTTTACTTAAGTAGCAAAAATAATTTGTTTAGGAAATAAAATTTTGAATTTTCGGACTGTAAGTGTGCTGAATTTACTTCGGGAAAAATATACTTTAACTCGTGTAAAAAGTACTTACTTGACGGGTGTGTACATGACGGTCGAATCTTGAAAGTAAAGAAATATGTGAAGTTTTTTGACATTTAGAAGCATCACATCTTTTCACATTTTTTAATATTTGATCACATTTATGGGTTTTAAGTTTTTACTATGATTATTTCATTGAATCTACTAAAATCTTATTTTATTATGACTGCTAAATTGACGTGGTGCAGTGCTGCCAACTCTCAAAAGTGAAACTTTCACTGAATGAATAAGTAACTTTTCACTGGTTGTCAGTGACCGGATTGTAGCAATTTGAATCAGTGATATTTCACTGACAATCAGTAACTTTTCACTGATTCAGATTTAGAGAGCAAAACTGTACTGAACATCCGCATACGCCACATAAGTCCACTGTTCACCCCTACGTGTCGTAGAACTGCACTGCGCAGATTTATGTGCTGCTGAACTCTACGTCTGCACCCGAATGTGCCATAAAAGTCTACTGTGCATCCCGAAGTATCGTAGAACTGCACTGCGCACCCACATGCACTGTACAACACTACCATGTAACCCCAAGGACCACTGCGTACTGCACTGGTACTGCGACCCATATACGCCAGATAAGTCTACTGTGCGTCCTATACGTGTCGTCGAAATTCACTGCACATTACTGTGCAGTGCAGAACTCTACTGCGAAGTCTTATCTACCACAGGACTGTAATGCACAATCTCAAATGTAGAGGAAGTCTATTGCGCATCCCTATGCATCCCTGTGTCAACCCGATTTCAGTGATGGTAACAGACCGCGCTTTTCTTACTGCGCATGTACCGACAAGCGCGTGCATATTTAAAATTATAAAATACACTCGTTTTGTATTACATTAATAACTAATTTTTTAATATTTATACAATAATAGTATTATATAATTATTGTATTATTATATAATAATACTAAACAACTATTTCGTTTGTAAGATATAATACTCCTATATTTTATTAGTTGAAACGAACATATTAGTTGCTGTTAGTAATTGAACAGTCCATATCTTACAAACTAAATAGTTGGCCCAACCAACCATTTTTTTCAGTGTATAATATTAAACCTCAAATAGCACACTCGTGCGAATTTGCACCAGAAAAATGTTCATTACGCCGACATTTACACAAGTGGACAGCTTCAGCGGCTTATCCCCACTATATTAATTATATATATATATATATATATATATATGCGTACTATATGCTAGATGTGTATTATACGTTCATTATGTTAAATGTTTAATATTAAAATTGCAAAATACGAAATTAGGACCAGTCTATCGTTTACAGCCACAGAAAAAACTGGGGGTACGAACCGTTGCCGGTAATCGTTCAAGCAGGGTAATAGTCAGCTGATTACTGCCAACTGAGGTAAACTTTCCGCGTTTACAGGCCTATAACGTGCTGCCTCCATTGGAGTCCGCCGGAGATATCTGCGATTCGCCACAGAAAGTTTACCTCAGTTTGTAGTACCCACCTCGCTTTACCTTGCTTGAACGATTATCTGCAACATTTCGTACTCTCAGTGTTTTCTGTGGGTGTTGGAATGAAGTGTGCCGTTTGAGGGCTAAGGATGAAACTTTATTAGGAATTTCAATTTTCTTTAATTATATACCTATTTAATAAAAAAATTTGATATCTCACAATCGAGGAAAAATCACATATAGCTTTGCTTGAAAACCAAAAACGTCAGGAACACTCACCTAAAACAGAAGAAAATCAATTTTAATTAGTTTCACTTTACTTCGATGAATTCGCATACTAAATTTCAGTTTTTATTCAGCTTGTTATATATATATATATATATATATATATATATATATATATATATATATATATATATATATTTACAGTCACTATACAAAAAGTTAGGTTAGGTGTGACTGGGATTTGAATAAAAAAATATAGTCGGAATAAATCACAAGGGGAAAAGGGCCCACTCTTATGACGGGTGGGCGATTGTGTAATAAATGTTTGTTAGAAAATGGAGGTATTTTATTATGAAGTTGTATCTCTATTACAAAGTTATTATGCGGCAGTAATTTCGCCTCCATTTGTTGATTTAAAACATTGTTTCATGCTAAGATTGAATGATTTTGATCCGCTTATGAAATAATTATAACGAAAATGTTTGAAATAATAGCGAAAGAGTTAAAAAAAGGATGGAAAGGTTGTAAAAGACACACCAAACCACACCAAGATCAATCCAAATGAGAAAAAGTAATTATAATTTAAATTCAAGTGAATGAAAAAGCCGATAATTTATTAAAAAATATGATTTTTGTCGGGATAACTAACCGAACTTGTGAAAATAGGCTCCCCGTAGCCGAAATATGAAAATTGTGCTGCACAAAAAAAACTGGGGTTTCTATTAGAACCAATTTTTGGTTCCAAAGGAGCTGCAATAAAAAGAAACCTCTCTTGCTGAAAAGGAACCCAAAATGATAAATGGTTTCTAAATGAACCCAAAGTATGAATTCAAATGGTTCTAATAGAGCCTTTTTGTCACTTCTGCCTTGACTCACTTTAAAGATTTTACAACTTAATGATGCACATTTTGCTTTATAATTCGAATTAAATAATATTGCACTGGGAAAAATTTAATGAAGAAACTAAAATCATAGACATTAGTCATTCTTGCTTGAAAATGCGATGTTTTCCACTGCGCATGCACAAGAAGCGCGGGCCTATTTAAAATGACATCATATACACTTGCAATATTAGGTATTTCTATAATTAAATTTAATTTGTTTTAAAAAAGAATAAAAAACGTTTGTTAATATTTATCTGTATGACTATTCATAGTATTTATTGATTTCGAATAGGCCCGCGTTTTTCGGCACATGCGCAGTTGAAAACGTCAGCACCCGCCGATGACCATCTATCGGATATCAACGAACTAAATCCCAAGTTTTACTTGAGCCGCAACATTACTGAACCCTCAGTTTTTTCTGTGTAGTTGTTCCAAATTTTGAGAAGCGGGGTCCTTCCTGAATCCATTAACACTGAGAAAAAAATACTAGATATAAATAATTGCATTTATGACAATCAGCTTTTGAGTGTATATGAACCGAAGTTGCTCTATGTCTTATAACTTATAGGACTCGATTCAAGCGCACTCATAGAAAATTACTTCCTCGCCTGACTAAACTGCGTTAATACTACTTTCAAACTTATTTCGCTACTCAGGCTCTAGAAATCTAGACGATTCAGCTAAACACTATACGACTTTTTATTTACTTAATTAAAAGTTATGATATCACATAAAAAACATGAGTTCAAGTTAACTCAAAAAGAAAAACTCAACATGCAATAAAAATTAACTTTTATAGTAGCCTCGCAGTCAAAAAGAATACTTGAAATTGTTACACCTCAAAATGTTTGGCGTAAATTCACTAAAATATATCTGGAATAAGCAAAGTTTTTTTAAATTCAAGTCCTCATTATCTGAATTTCTGAATTGGGCCTTAAATTAAAACAAATTTTACTTAAAATCGCATTAATTTCCCTTAAATTCAAACCAATTTTACTGAATTAATTGCCAATCATTTGAAGGTGTAACAATTTTGAATATATTGTTTGTACTGTACTGCATTTCTTAGACATGTATCGGATTTTGGAACAAAATCTTCCAATCCTGGTTTAGCTTGAAACAAAATCTGGTTTATTTTGAACAATCAAATTACAATCTGGGCCCAATCTTGGCACCCAAAGCACACTGGGATAGATGTGGAATTTACTGCTCAAAAAACCTCTGCAGCCTTCAATTAACATCCCATTTTCAATTTTTTTCTAACGAGAGTATTCTATTATTGCCTCACTCTTAGTCGATAATGCCTAATATAGTACTGCCGTGATTTGGAAAAACACCGTTAACTGCAAAAAATCGAAAAATGTGTTTTTTATATCGTTGGAATCGTGAAAAAAAGATACAACTTATTATTAAAATAATTTTTTTCAACTGTTAATAACTTTAAAAAAAATTATTGCATAATTTTTGGAAAACACCGTTAACTGCAAAGATTGGCGTGTTGTAATTTGAGAGAGAGCCGTAACTGACCGTTAACTGCAGGCGTAAATCAGAGACGACTAAGGGCCGGTTCCACCAACCTCGATTAAAAAGTTAATCCTCCGTTAAACCTAGTTACGCGTTCCACCACGTTTTAGCGGCCGGTTAACTCGCGTTAACCACAGTTAAATCTAACCGGTCAAAATTGATCGGTTAAGGCGACTTAATCGTCCTCTAACCTAAAAACGGCATTGTCGTTGTGAAATATGGAGTTTTTGGAAGAAGTTCTGAGATCGTCTGATGACGAAGTCGAAGAAGATGTTTTAGAATTTATATGTGATATATTAATATATCACGAACAAAACATACACCAAAATTCACTTTTTTTAGGTTAGTGTAGACACGAGCGTGGCCCAACCTTACCTGGATTTGGCGCGCACGGACATATTGCTTTGCTTTCCATTCGACCGACGGGTAGCCAATCACACGAATGATTTAAAGTAAAATAGGAGTTACTTCGAAACGACTATCTGGTTAGCTAACCGCGCCCACGAAAAATGTGGTGGAACGCACAACAGGATAACCCAAGCTTAACTATGACGTTAACTTTAACCCGCCGTCAGTTAACCACTGATTTAACCGAGTTTGGTGGAACCGGCCCTAAATACGTGACGTCAAAATTCGAGAAAACGCCGTAACAGGCAGTTACGGACTTTACCAAAATTATTGGCCATACCACGCTGAAAAACCCAGTTCTCGTCAGATCACTGAAGTTAAGCAGCGTTGGACGCGGTTAGTACTTGGATGGGTGACCATTCAAGAATACTGACATGAGTGCTGTTGGCACATCGTGGGTGTGGTGAGCCCACACTTGTAGTTATTTATAACTACAAGAAAAACCTAGAAACACTACCCGAATCGGGTAGTGTCACGCCTACCCTGAAAGGGAAATGGTTTAATGGTATAATTAATTGGACGGCGATTTCGAGCCTTCATGATTTCGGAGAGGTCCGTAAGTGCTTACGGCGTTCTCCAGAATTATCGAACCCCAAGGAAAAAGGTTTGTGATTCGAGAAACGCCGTAACTGCACTTATTATTAGTTATTATATTCTTTTGCCGTGAACGGCGTTCTCTCAAATCACGGCAGGCCTAATTCTGAGGTCCGTAATTCGAAGAGAGCCGTAACTGCATTGTAGATAATTAATCAACATTTTTTAACAATTTTTCTTGCAAAAATGAAAAGATCGTATGCAAATTAGTCAAGAACAACAACAAAAATGCAGAAAATGAATAAGAATCCGCGATACACGCGAATAAAGATTCGAACAGTTTTCGTCGATTTTCTCGGCTTCGATCATTTTGCAGTTAACGGTGTTTTCCCAAATCACATCCGAGTAGGACGATGTAATGTGGTTGAATACAAAGCATTGCGGGTATGAAATTTCGGGAAATTATCGTTTTCAGCGCATATAAGTGGTGAAATATTGTGTTATCTTTCTGCTTTTAAATTTCGTATGGCATTGTGTCAACAAATTGATTTTTTTTCTTCATTTGCTAATTCGCTATCCGACAGAAGAAAATATAATACCAAACACCAATTTACGGTTGCAAAAATAATTTTTGTACTTGAAAATCGGAAAGATAGCACAATTTTCTCACGACTTATGTACTAAAAACGATATTTCATCGAAACTCCACATAAACAATGCTTTCGATTATTTCATCACATGAAATCTTCCTACAAGATATTCATCCAAGCCGATTTCTGAATTTTTATTATTCATGACTTTTTTTAACGTAAAGTTAACAAAAAACCGTCTTTTTGAGGAAAATATTTTTTCCTTTGTACCAGTGAATTGCATATATTCCATATCACCTTGAATAAATGCTGGAACACTTGTAGAGCATAAATAATTAATAAACTAATTTCCTCATCTTACAAAATGTTTATGTACCTCTTAGATACAACAACCAGATCTGAGCTTACCAGTAATTTGTGTTGTTTTATTTCAGGCTTCAGGTTTCAAATAATTTGTGTTCGGACACACATTCCTTAATCTGTATATTAGCTGAAGAAATTAATTTTTTCGCAAAAAAAACACCAAAAGTTTGGACTTATTTACCTAATTTGTTTATGACAATAATAGCTTTTAATGCATAAGAAAGGTTCGCAATTCAGTATGTCCTATGAGGAAATATAAATTAGAAACGCTGAAATAAAGAAAAAGTATTTACGTGAAAGTGCAGAAAAAAAACATTTTTTCCTACGTAAATAAACGAAGTTTTTGTTATTGTTTATCAAATTTACACAGAAAGAACAGAAGTGAATTTTTGTTGCTGGTAATTTTCAAGTACTCTCTTAAACTGAACCAGAGAAATTGTCACTGGTTGAATCAGTATTTTGAATTATCACTGGTGAACCAGCGATTTTCCACTTTGACTGGATGAACCAGTAAGTGATTCAACTAAAATAGCGCTACTGATTCTACCAGTGACGCCAAATGATAGATTAAACCAGTGATATAGCGCTCCACGCGGGCAAGACATGAACCTCCAGTCGTCTGGTACGCGCGCGTCGCTGTTCAGGTCTTGGCATTTCTCCAGTGGAAACGAACCTTATTGTATTATATTATATATCATTATATTGCAGCCCGGCAACTGTGATTTAACCAGTGCCGGAACACCACTGACTGAACCAGTGAATTCTCACTGATTGTCAGTGACACACTTCTGGATGTTTCAACCAGTGAGATTTCACTAAAAATCAGTGAGATTTCACAGGTTCATTTTAAGAGAGTAGATAAAGTTGAATTTTTTCGCATCGAAACGAAACAAGATTCAATAGAGTTGACATAGTAACCATTTCCCATGTGGTGGGTAAATCTTAACACGTGACGAGTTAGTCGATTTGATTCACTCTCAGGAGTGAGACGTGCCTGTCTTCTGCAATTGAATAAACTGTTTGTTTTTAAAAAGTTAAAAAGCAGAGTTTTACTTGTAGAAATTTAGCGATTTCCCATACAGGTAAAGATTACTCTGAAATCGCTGTAAAGATTACATTGTGTTTTTTCTGTGTTGTTCAAACAATGGAAATTATTTTTACTGATAAATTTAAGTGAGCAGACATGATTATAAACACATTTTTAATTAAAAGAGCGTAGTGGTACAGATATGGAAATTGTTATTTTGTTATGAAAATTGTTTACAACAATAATAATTAGTTACTCTTAATCAGTCCTTTCAGAGAAAACATTTGTCTTTCACCGTCAAACATCTAAATTGTATATTAGTTAACTTAAATTATTTACAAATAATGAGTCACTAATTTTATGTTCTTAAAGTGTCCCTGCTTTAATTTAAGGCGATATGGGTTATTTGCAGTCCACTGGTTTCCCAAAAGCATGGTTTTTTGTTAACTTTGCGTTATAAAAAGTCGTAATTGATATACAAAATCCAAAAATTGGTTTTGATAAATCTCTTATAAATTTTGTTCCAGTAAAAAAAAAGTAAATTTGATGAAAATTGAAGGTTGTAGCGGTTTTTGAACAGTAAATTTCAGATTTATCCCAGTATACGAAAGGCGCCAATATTGAGCCAAGATGGTAATTTCCAATACGATTTAATCCATTACAACGGTCGACTAAAACAACTCCAGCAGCCTTTCTCGGTTATTTAAATTTGCCGAGTTGCCGCCGAAACCTATATCAGCATCCGCCCTACAGCGAGCCGATTGCCACTTTTACTACAGCATCTTGGAAGGGAAGAAAACGAGAGTTCGACCCTCGGTTCGACCTGACTTCAGCCCATTCCTAGTTCTGAAGTCAGCTTTATACTCCGGCCAAACGTGTTTTAATTGGAAAACCCATAATCCGACCCCAAAAACGGCGCGTTACTAGGCAAAGTGTCAGTTTCACTTGCTAACTGTAGCCAATATGCGCACTGCCAAAGAATAAAACAAACAAAGTGTAATCTTTACCACGATTTCCGAGTAATCAACTCAAGATATTGAAAAATATACAAAAGTGATCCAGACTACGATAAACTATTGCTGCGTGCACTATGTGCATATAACAGTCTTTACTCTTTGTAATATTAATTTAAATTAATTATTCAATAATGTAAGTATCGTTGTTAAAAGCTTATTTTTGTTTTAGGCAAGTTGAATAAATGAATATTTCTAATCTTCCGCAAAAGTGTTCGAAATTATTGAAAAACCCATAAAAAAATCATAATAAAACGATGAATAGATTAAGCATTATTTTGGCGTTTTACACAGAAAAAACTGGGGTTTCAATTAGAATCGATTTTTGGTTCCAAGGGAGCTGCAACAAAAATCAGCCTCTCTTGCTGAAAAGGAGACAAAAATAATAAATTGTTTCAAAGGAACCCAAAGTATGGATTCTAATAGAGACTATTCGTGTAAAACTCATTTTTTGCCTCGACGTACTTCGAAGATTTTACAAGTCACTGATGCACATTTTACTTTATAATGCAGATTAAATAATATTTCTCCGGAAAAAATTTAATAAAGAAACTAAAATTATACAGATTAGACATCATTGAAAGGAAGATAGTGCACACGAGATGTGACACTTTTGAAGGTTGTGTTTTGACGTTCTGAACTTTTCAACTAGTCATGCACTGAAAAGCGCGGGAATTTAAAAAATGATACAATATACACTTTCCATATTACGCTAATAATAAATTATGTCAAGAAAGTTTAGTTTAAAAAAAAAATAAAAAACTTTTTTATAATATTTAGCTGTATGCAGTCCCGCTTTACCCGTTCCCGATACACCAGACAAGTTAGTGCAAGGGGGCGAGAGAGAGGCGCTTGGAAGGTCAGCAGAGTTGCGATGTTTACGGTTCGGCGCTATAAGAAGCCACAAGCAAGAAGGAGACGAAGAACGGTTTGGAGAGTCCCGAGATAGTGTCTTTGTTGATTAAGGGTACCCCCGAAACGGCTACTATAGCGGGACTCTAGTGCATATTGATTTAACATTGGTCCGCGCTTTTCAGTACATGCGCAGTTGAAAACGTCGGCACCCGCCACTGGCCATCTGTCGGATATCGACGAACTAAAAAGGAACCCTCAAAAAGAGTTCTATTGGAGTCTTAATTCCAAAGGATGCCAACTTTTACTTTAGCAGCAACATTACTGAACCCCCAGTATTTTCTGTGCAGTTTTAAGATAGCCTTAGAATATTCGGGGGGGGGGGGGGGGCGTTAAAGTATCTGTAATTGGAATCAAATCAACGTGTATAACTAGGGGACAAAATTTTAAAAAGGAGAAAAATCGATTATTCTCTGAAATGGGTTTAGCGATTTTTGTTTGCTTCTGGCCTTTAAATAGTCGTGAGGTATACCAGCAACAAAAACAAAACCAAAAACAAAATCAGGAGTGCCAGCACCTTTGGATTGAGCTGAATCCAGGCTAGCTGTAGCGATGTTTACGAGTGCTATAGTAGTGCTACGGTGATACAATTGGATACGATAGCAACAAAATGAGCGAGAGTGTGCTGTGTGATGTAGTGTGCACTGTGTACTTTCAGCGCAAGTATACTTATATCTGGCGACCTGCCGAACTGCGATTTATTCGTGGCATGCGCACGCGCACATACACTCGCAATATTCTGAATGGCGAAACTTGCCGTCAGCGAATTCCTGCAACCTATAACAAAGCCAGTCGTGAACGAGATGGACGAAAGTTTCTCAAGTCAAGAGCAATCTTTTAAAATAAGTAAAAAAATATATATTCCAAGAAGAATACAAATTGCATCATGTATGACTTCACAACGTTACATGTTATATATCATTTCAATCTCAGAAATTAGTGAACTTCTCCTGCCACCTGCACGAAATTGCCCTACAATTTTAGGAGACTCCTTGTACAAACGCATGACGTCATGGAACTTTTTTGGGTGTCTTCATGGTGCCCGCAAAGACAGAAAATCTCGAGTTTCTTGTCCAACATTCTTTGATAAATATTTTATTAAAGTATAGTCATGATTCATCATCATTCGAGTCGCTACTAACGGGGACGGCGATTTGCCAAGCTCAGCTTAGGGGGCAGCACCGTGAGTGGAGATATACCTTGTACGCAAGCACAAGGCAGTGTGTACAGTTTCCTTAGTTTTTTGTTATTTGGAAAGCGATTTGGTCCTTTCTTTTTATACCCAAATGCCACATGCACACCTGGCAGTTCGAAAATAGTGCTTCAAGCTAAAACCTCAACGCTGCGTTATGAAGGAGTGATATAATTCGAATAGCAGACGTTACCACCGTTGGAACTGTCGTCTTGTGTATCTCCACGCGCACTATGCGTCCGCAAGTGTCAGTCGCCGTCCCCATACGATACTAATACGCACTGAGGGGTCGTGTCGAAAACTTGCTTTCTATTCTGATTAGGAATGGTATTTTTTGGAACACCTGTATAAAAAATCCTCTTTTGCGTGCTATCTACGATTTTACCCTATCTACAGTCATCGAAAAAAATCTTGCGAACACGTGCGAGAAAAATGTTTCTAGTGAATGGTGCACAAAAGAAGGCTTCGACTACAGATTTAACAAAAAAAGTGGCATTGCCGCCTTTGCACACTTGTACCGAAAAATACTATGCTTTGAAACCCTGGGCAGTTTTTGCTTAAGCAATTTTATTATGGCTGTGGCTAGTTGTCCCGAAAAAGGTTAACTGCGAATACAAGAATAAGCAGTAGCGGACAGCCGATAGGAGCCAGTCGTGGGTGTGGTGAATCCAGCACTGGTAAAAAATAGGTACACGACAACCATGGCTTGGGGGGACCCACCCATTCGCGTTCATACACAATGGGTGGGTTCTGGCAAGCCAAGGTGCAGCGTGTACCCACCTAGAAACTCTACCCGAACCAAAACTAAAAATCTTGTAAGGGAAAAATCCTGCTGCCCATTGGACACTGCAGCGATGACACTGCCCGCAAGGGATGTGTGGAATGATTCGCCTGCACAGGGCCAAAGGGGTATTGATACCAGTAGGCGCGCTGCCTTGCAGGGGGACGTTAGGGTACGAGGATGAAACTGTAATGTGTCTGACGACAAGTTGACATGGTCCTTGTCAGAGTCGGAAAGCTCCCATACTTAGACCTAGGGAGGTATGGGGGTTATCACTCCTGGGACAGTGGACTCACCTACGATCGGAATAGGATCCTAACGTGCGGATTATCTTGAAACTACCATGGCTAACTTGCAAAAACAAAAAACTGCAGTTAAAGATCTAAGAGTGGGAACTCTAAACGCGCGTAGTCTAAAAACTGGCCGATTTAGCGAACTCATTAAGATAGCAATTGAATACAAAACTGACTTAATAGCACTTCAAGAAACCTGCTGGTCGGGCGATCTCGCGTCAATTTCTAGGGATAACTATACTTTGCACTGGGGAGGAGCTAAGGGGCAAAGACTGGGGACTGGTTTTCTTATTAATAAACGAATTTCGCAAGCACTTATCGACATGCAATTCATTAACGACCGGTTATCATACATTGTACTAAAGGGTAATTTCAGCAAACACGTATTAATCAATGTGCACTGCCCCACCGAGGACAAAGACGAAGACACTAAAGATCTTTTTTATGAAACAATCGAGCAGGTTTTTGACAAGTTCTCAACGTTTGACGCAAAAATAGTATTGGGGGATTTCAACGCGAAAATTGGAAAAGAACCAATGTATAGGCCTACAATAGGATCAGAAAGTTTGCATGACGTCAGTAATGATAATGGAACCAGAGTAATAAACTTTGCAGCTTCAAAGAACCTCGTTGTCAAAAGCACATATTTCAAGCATAAAAATATACATAAGGCCACCTGGACATCACCAGATGGTAATACTCACAATCAGATTGATCACGTTCTAATTGACAGAAGACGTCATACAAACATTCTCGATATAAGATCGTATAGGGGAGCGGATTTAAATTCAGACCATTTTCTCGTGATAGTAAAACTAAGATCTAGGCTAGCGTTAACTAAGAAAACAAGCCGCACAGAGCCAACAGTTCGTTTCAATATAGATAAGTTCAAAACAGCAACAGAAACATTAAATTACCAAGTTGAGATTTCTAATAGTTTCGACGCTCTCCAAGAACAGAGAGACGATAACAATAATCACGAGGAGGACCCGGAAACCCTGTGGAGCAATACGAAAAAGGCGATAAAGACAGCCGCGAAACTTACGATAGGTTTTAAGAAAGTAACCAAAAGCAAACCATGGTTTGACGAAGAGTGCAAACTCTGGTTTGAGAAACGTCGGAAGGCCAGACTAAGTAGTTTACAAAATAAGTGCGATCAAACACATAAGAAATATCTCGAGATTAGCAAAAGTACAAATAGGCTCTACAGATCCAAGAAAAGGGAGTGGGAAAAGAATAAAATACTAGCAATAGAAGCGCATAATAAGCAAAATAACCCGCGTGAGATGTACAGGGGAATCAATTTTATAAAGAAAGGCTTTCAAAGTAGAACGGAAGTAATGAGGGACGAAAATGGCAATCTAGTAGCCGATGCGACAGAGAGACTGAATTTATGGAAAGATTATTTCGATAAACTATTAAATGTACGCGAAGCCCCCGTTGAAGGTAATCTCGGCGAAATCCACACTGCTGATCTATTAATTAACGATCCTACTGATATAGAAATAGAAATGGCCATAAAGAAGTTGAAAAATAACAAAGCCGCGGGCATCGATGACCTACCGTCAGAACTGATAAAAAATGGAGGCCCTTGCCTCACAAGGCAAATTTGTAAATTAATACGCGCAGTTTGGAAAACAGAACGCATGCCGGAAGAATGGAATACCTCTATCATTATTCCCATCTTTAAAAAAGGTGATAAAACTAACTGTAACAACTATCGGGGAATTTCACTTGTGCCTTCGTGCTACAAGATCCTGTCTAATGTTATCCTAAGTAGACTAACTCTTTTTGCCGAGGAAATCATTGGGGATTACCAGTGTGGATTCCGCCGAAACCGATCTACAAGCGATCAAATGTTTACAATTAGACAACTGTTAGAAAAGAAATGGGAATTTAATGAAGCAGTACATCAGCTATTTATCGATTTTAAAAAAGCTTACGACTCTATTATACGCGCGCGAATGTACTGGATCCTAGAGTTCTTGCGTGTGCCAAGAAAATTGGTTAGACTTATCGAAATTTGCTTAAGCGGCAGTAAGGGTAGAATACGCGTAAACGGTAGTTTATCTGAAGAGTTTTCGATCCGCGATGGCCTGAAACAGGGCGATGCACTTTCGTGCGTCCTTTTTAACTTAGTTTTAGAATACGTGGTTAGGCAAGTGCAGGCGAATCCGACCGGTGCTACCCTCAATGGGGTAATACAAATTCTTGGATATGCGGATGATCTCGACGTACTAGGGGATGATAAAGAAACGGTAGCTAAAAATGCAGAAATCTTGATCGCAAAAGCCAAAGAGATTGGCTTGGAAGTTAGCGAATCGAAGACAAAATATATGACCGTCGTCAGGTCCGGAGAAAGTAATCAAGACGGGGATCTAATGGCCGGAAATATGAAATTCGAAAGGGTTAACGAGTTTAAATACCTCGGGTCTATTATAACTAGCGAAAATAAGATTAAAACGGAAATCAATGCGCGGCTACACGCTGGCAATGGGTGCTATTATGCAGCAAACACGCTACTAAAATCGCGATCGCTATCTAGAAACATCAAAGTAAGAATTTACAAAACGATAATAATGCCGGTCGTCATGTACGGGTGTGAAACGTGGGCGCTGACGAAAGGAGAAGAAAATAGGTTTAGAGTTTTCGAGAATAAAGTACTTAGAAAAATCTATGGTCCAAAAAGGGACGAAGAGACCGGCGAATGGAGAAAACTGCATAATGATGAGCTGCACGCTCTCTACGGGTCAGCAAATATTAATAGAGTAATGAAAGCGCGTAAATTAAGATGGGCGGGGCATGTAGCAAGAATGGGCAATGAAAGAACAGTGGCGCAAGTTTTAAGAGGGAGACCGACTGGTAAGAGACCCCTAGGCAGACCGAGAAACAGATGGGAGAAAAATGTAAGGGATGATCTAAAAGAACTAGGACATGATTACTTAAACTGGATGGAGAATGCACCAGACAGAGATGTGTGGCGGTCTCGGGTAGATGAGGCAATGAACTTTCGAGTTCGAACTGCTAATCTATAATAATAATAATAATCTGTGCTCTCTTAATGCGAATCAGTGCAATTGCAATGAGAATCACTAACGTACTTCTAGCTATTTAAATCAGTAAACATTTACTGGGAATCAGTGTATTTACAGAAATTCCAGTAGTTTTTCACTGGCCTCTCAGTCCAAAAAGTTACTAAAATTCTAGAAAACTATCTTTCACTGATTAATAAGTGAAATTTCACTAAATTACCATTGAAAATCCTTACTGATTTTTTTCAGTGACACACATCTCACTGCTTAAAATTTAGAGATGGATTATCGTGTGATCTCTTATGATTTCTAAAAGATAGTTAATTAGATTTTATGTTAAAACACATTCTAACACTTAGCATAATACGCCCGACTCTCGGTTTAGGAACAGTGTCGGGGGTTGCCTACAAATAACCTTGTTCCTACATCGGGAGTATCGAAACATAAGCAGTCACACTGATAGAAATGGTGACGCTAATTTAACCATACGATCGTAGGCTACAAAATTACGAGTATATTTATAATATAATACGTGTAATTCAATCACAAAGAGCATGAAATGCACTTACTGAAATATGGTAAATACAACTTATTTATATTTGTGGTACAAAGCTGTAATATACCGGGTGTCCAAAAAGTCCCGGGACGGCTGAATATTTCCTCAGGTAAGATATTTTTCAGGGCGGTCAAGGTCATTCTTGAAGGAACTTTCAACAAGGAATTCAATTGTGAAATTTATTTTGATCTTGACCATGACCTTCACGGTCATTTCAAGGTCAAATTGATTTTTTTAAATGGGAACCTCTATTTTTGACCCCGGGAACTGAGAGAGCGGAAAATTTTACGTCCAGATATGACCTTGACAAATCGAAAATTTGACCTGGGAAGGTCATGGCAAGGTCAAACAACGTACAGCAGGATGACTAGACCAGCATGCATTTATGAAGAAAATGTTCAACGCAGTCATCCTGCTGCACGTTGTTTGACCTTGCCCTGACCTTTCCAGGTCAAATTTTCGATTTGTCAGGGTCATATCTGGACGTAAAATTTTTCGCTCTCTCAGTTCCCGGGGTCAAAAATAGAGGTTCCCATTTAAAAAAATCAATTTGACCTTGAAATTACCGTGAAGGTCATGGTCAAGATCAAAATAAAGGTCACAATTGAATTCCTTATTGAAAGTTCCTTCAAGAATGACCTTGACCGCCCTGAAAAATATCTTACCTGAGGAAATATTTAGCCGTCCCGGGACTTTTTGGACACCCTGTATGTTTTGCTATTATAGGAAATGTCTAATTCTATAAACATATACCTGAGTCAACTATCTTTAAAATGTTTACATTTAGCAATACCCTTTGTATCAATGATTTACCCGTCTCGGTTTGTTTTGTTTACAACAGGCGCATCTCAATCGCGCCTGCGCGTCTGCCTTCATAAGCAACAAGAATCGGTTGGCCAAAACAGACATCCTGTATGGCTGCATCTATACCAGCAATAAAATAAGGTTCATCTAATCATAAATATTGTTGTACGGCTTATTTATTTCTATCAGTGCAGGGCCGCCTGATCCGTTTCCAACTGGAATGCATAATATTGCGCAATATACTCGCTGAAGTACTCGCGCACTGCGGCCCTTTCGAGGCGAGAGTTGCAAACGTCTCTCGCCCCTTGAGCTGAGGAACTGCGTGTGCCAGAAATTCTAGGACTTCCTAAACCGCGAGTTCCTAAGCCGAGAGTCGTGTGTATTCTTATATCCTGGGATTATATTACTTAGTCGTGTAAAATTTAATGAACCAATATTCTCCATGCAAATGTTAGTTTCCTTAATGTATAGTGTCCGAATTAACGATTGGCTTAAATTTAATTTATCGGCTTCAACGTAAATGACCTAATTTTAATTTTTTTGAATGCCCATTATTTGCTTTACCTTCTTATTTTTTCGAATTACCACTGGGAATCATTTTTCATTCATCGAATGTCTTTGGGTGATTCAATCCAATTCATTTAGATTATTACAATTTCACAAATAGGAAAAAGAAATAATCCAAAAATATTTCATATATATTTCTAAAATTGCTATATTTAGTGCAAACTTATTACAAACAAATTTTTTAATAAAAAGATTTCTTTCAAGAAATTGAGTTAAAATTATATAAAAGAAAAAGTGAGAGGTTGGTATTTTTGGTTGACTTTTTCTCCTTTTCTCCCTCTTTTTTCAATTGGTTATTTTTGTCTCTAATGAGCCGAAAAGTGAGGTGGTCTAGAAGTCTATTTTTTAATTTTGAATCTTTTTCATGCTCATTTTGCATAAAATTATTCATGATAAAATGGATTTCTGTTCTATCTTAATTTTAAAAACATCGAATGTCATTTGTCAAAATTTTTGTCTGTCCAAATTTACATTAATATATCATATTTTGCATTTATATAAATTATTATGGGTGTGGTGAGCCCAAACTTGTAGTTATTTATAACTACAAGAAAACTATCCACCTAGAAACACTACCCGAATCGGGTAGTGTCACGCCTACCCTGAAAGGGAAATGGCTTAATGGTATACATACATACATATTATCATTTGACATGAAATTCATTCTTCCAAATAATTTAGGAAAGTATAAATTAAATTAAACGAAAATTGGGATGAATAAATATGATGTCAAATAGGAATTCGGAAATATGAAAATTAGGGTGAATGGTAATTCGGTAAGTGTGCTACATTTCGTCCACATGACTCATTTTGTCCCCTTGGATCCCTTAGCTCCTACACTGTGAAAAAAGTTGGTGTAATTTTACATCGTGCCACGATGGAAATTATTCGATCTCCGTGCGACAATGTAAATTTACACACTTTTGTAAAAAAAATGCAGGACGTAAATGGCCAGGACCACATTTCAACTTTGAGGTTATGTTCGCGAGGTTATAAATTTTTAAACACTCTAGCAGGATAAATAAAGCGCATATTACGTTTCTTAGATATCTTTTTGAATAAAAAAGGCATCTTTTTTTTATTCACATAGAACTCATCACTATTAGAGCAATATTAGAGGCTCTGAGACGTAATTTTATGATAAAGTCCAGCGCGTCATCTCTTTCTGTCAGTTTGTTGATGGATTGTCGATTTATGTCCTGTTTGTAATTTCTCAGGCTGCCAAGACGTAACAATACTACCCGTTTGTGAAATTATGCTAGATACTGCAACTTTACCAAAAAAAAGTGTTAATTTATAAGCTCATTTAAATTTATTCACTTACGTAAATTTACTACGTGCCACACTGATCGAATAATTTGCATCGTCAGACATAGTAATTTTACATCGGACAGTTATTTCATACTGTTCCATGGGGTGAAATTGGACTAGATCGTGAATTTCTGAGCGACATTAGTAAATTTACCAGGTTATACATTGTAATTTGAAAACGCACTGCTCGTGAAATTACAATCTAATTGTAAATACCACAAAAGATTTTGTTACAGTGTATAGTCGAGTTTTCAATGTCGATTTGGTGGTAATGCTGAGTTACTATGGCTTAGTAATCTGACATACTTTGACGTTGATGGTGGCATTTTTGTGTCGTTGGGATTCACAGGACGTTTTTGGAGGACTGTGACTTCTATTCGACACATTTTCAAGTAAACATTTTGAATTGCCGACAATACAACCCTTGTATTCTACTGTGTGACTTTTGATGATTATTAAATATACGCTACACTTTATTTCTAGGTTGTAGGATTGAGTGAACTTCGTTGAATACCTTTATACTATTAAGAATCTAACGTTACAATGAATTGTTCATGATTTCACATACAATTTATATTAATATGTGGCAATTTTTATTTTGATTGTAAATATTATTTTAGGTTAGATAGATAGTCGATAGATCGAAAGGTCGCAGGGGGCACAAGGCCCAACGTAAGAGAGGGGATGATGAGGGAGGAACGCACAGAGAGTCAGTACTCGAGTGATGGCCTTGCCGAGAAGTTCTAACATTGTAGCGCATACTTGTTTTGTATAATTAAATATTGTTTTAACCAAGTCGGTATTTGTTATTGACTACACCTACGTCCAGATCCAAGCCTAACTACATATTTTTTTTTATTTAAATAGACAACAATTTTAATGCAGATAGTGAATAGTGTGATGTGTGAGGGACGAAACTGGTGTTATGAGTAACGGGAAGGCTTCACCGTCAGATGAGACGCCACCATATATGAACACCAGAAACAGGGAGAATTTAGTGGGGAAAATCGATTGTGATCCGAAAAACCAATCGGTCAAAAGTGTAGTGAAGGTGCCGTTTGGCGAAAATTCGGCTCGTGAAGAAAATTTTGATAGTGAGAGTGAAAAATCCGAAGGGTCGTTAGCATCCAATAATAGCGTCCCTTTCAACGATAGCTTGGAAAATTCCATCGGGAAAGACGCTAGTGACAGTGCAGAGAGAGTGGAAGGGGAAGGTCCACTGCAGGATAGTTCAGGGACGGAGGGCAGCGGGGTAGATACGGAGGGTTTTTCTGGTTAGGAAAGATAGAGGAGTTTGCTGAACTTTACGAGTGGAAGGAAGTCGCGAAAAAGCACTACACACTAATGAAACTAACAGGTGTCGCGAAAAGTTGGCGTGACAGTCTGCCACCAGTACAGCGAACGTGGAACGTGTTGAAGGCACTTCTTATCGAAGCATTTCCATGTGACGATAGTGAAGTTGAAAAGCGAAAGATAGCTCAGGAGTACTCTCGAAAACCCGGACAAGACGTAACGGAGTATTTTTACGAGAAACTAGCAAAGTGCAGTAAGGCAGGTATGTCGGACAGAGAGACGGTTGAGTGGGTAGTGGAAGGATTAAAGAATGTGCGGTTTAGGGATTACTTGGGTCCGTTATCAAGATATGATAAGCCCAGTAAACTACTTGCGGACTTACGAAGCGCGAATCATCTGACAGCAGTGACTAAATTTACGAACAAAAATGACAGTAGAAGGAAAAATAATGATAGTGACAGTGATAGAAAGAATCGAAGAAAGAGTGACAATAGCGGGGCATCGTATAGTGATAGACAGGACGGACGTGATAGTGCGCGAATGTGCTTCAATTGCAAGGATAAGGGACACAGTGCAAACAGGTGCCCTAAACCTTGGAATAACAAGTGTTTCAAATGTGACAAGCCGGGACACAAGGGAAGGGATTGTTGGTCGAGTGGGTCAGGTAAGAAGGACGGATCAGCCGACGCAGGTAGTGAGTTATGATGCACGATCAGTCGAACTTGAAGCGACTGAAATATTATGAGGATGCCTACCTCGAGGATAAGAAGATTAAGGCATACGTGGACATGGGCAGTGAGTCGGCAGCAATTCGAGAAGATGCAGCAAAGGCATTAGGATGCACCTACAAGAAAACTAGTGAACAGCTACTGGGTTATGGAAACGGCAGGGTGCAGAATTTGGGTGAATTTACAGCGAAACTCTCTGTCGATGGTGTGAGTCGAGCTGTAAAGGTTCACGTAGTGCCCAATGAGGCACAGAAAATACCCCTGTTAGTTGGACAACCCTATACGGATGAAGTGATGGTACAGAGCTACCCACACGAACTGATTATTACCGAACCGGACGAGTGGATAAAGAAAATTACTCCAGAGCAGGAGGAGAAGACACCGCTGTGGGCGAAGGAAGCAATGGTAATTCCAAATAATTATGTGGGATTTGTGTCGGTCAAATCCACTTTTCCTGAACAAGACATTTGCCTGGAAGGAGGACTACGAGAGGACGGACATCTTTTACCAAGGTGCCTTATCAGAACCGATAAAGATGGAGAATCGGTGGTACCAGTATTGAATGTTTCAGGTGAGAAGATCCATATTAAAGAAGGAGTGATGATCACGAGAGCTCAAACTGTTGTCACTGCGAGGGAAAGTGATAAGAGTAGCAGGAATAGCGACCCTGTGACTAGAAAGGAGGTTAGCACTGAACTTCTAGATAGTCAGGCTGCTGAAATTATTGAAGTGTTAAATAATTACAGAGGGTTAGTTGTGAGGAATCTAAACCAGGTTGGCTGCACGGATCAGATGGATATGAAAATTGACTTGATGTCAGACAGTACTGTCTGTTACCCACCTTATCGAGTCTCTTTTCATGAGAGAGAACAGCTGAGAAAGATTGTTCCTGAGTTGCAGAAAGCAAATTTCATTGAGGAAAGTGATTCTCCATTTTCGAGTCCAGTGCTACTGGTAAAGAAGAAGACTGGTGATCTCAGGATGTGCATTGACTACAGGGCAGTCAATCGCAATACTGTAAAGCAGAAATTTCCAATTCCCTTAATCGATGATCAGTTGGATCGATAGAAGGGGATGAAATACTTCACGACGTTGGATCTGAGTAGTGGATATCATTAGATCCCGATGGCAAAGGATTCGAGGCATATTACTGCCTTCAGTACACCGGATGGACACTACCAGTTCAAAAGAATGCCGTTTGGACTATGTAACGCACCAGCAGTCTTCCAGAGGATGATCAACAAGGTGTTAGGAAGTCTAAGATACACGGTAGCGATGGTCTACCTAGACGATATAATTATTCCGTCGACAACATTTGAAGAAGGTAAAGAAAAACTTATTTTGGTATTAGAAGCTTTAAATAATAATGCAGGATTTGAGGATTTGATTTGATGCAGGAACATTGAGGTTAGATAAATGTCATTTTTTGAGTTCTAAAATTGAATATTTAGGGTTTGAAATTACAGCTGAGGGAATTTCACCGGGAAAAAGAAAATTACGTGCGATAGAGGAGTTTCCAACTCCTAAAGATGTAACAGGTGTACGTAGTTTTATTGGATTGACAGGTTATTTTCGTCGGTTCGTAAAAGGATACGCAACGATAGCGCGGCCTATGACAGATTTGTTGGGAAAGAATGTTCAATTTAGTTGGGGTGAAACACAAGAAAAATCATTTCAAGAATTAAAACGTAGATTAATGATTAGTCCAGTTTTGAAAGTCTATGATCCAAAAGCCGGTACTGAAGTACACACAGATGCAAGTTCGAAGGGATTAGGTGGGGTTTTGTTACAGGAACATTCTGATGGAAAGATGCATGCAGTGTCGTATTTTAGTCGAAAAACAACGAAAGATGAAGAAAAGTATCATTCATATGAGCTCGAAGCTCTTACAATTGTGAATACTTTAGAAAGATTTAGAGTTTATTTGTTGGGGATTCCATTCATAATAAAAACCGATTGCAATAGCTTGAAAATGTTAAGAGTCAAAACGAGATTTGAGTCCACGAATTGGTCATTGGTTCGTGAAATTGTCGGAATTTACGTACAAAATTGAGTATCAGAGGGGGGATTGCAATATGGTCGCGGATGCACTTAGAAGGAATCCTGTCGAAGAAGCAGAGGAAACTGAAGTTGCAGGGTTGAAGGTACTAGGTATAAAAATTAACACTGATTGGGTAGCAGCAATGCAGCGAGCAAGTAAGGAAATAATGACAGTGCGAGATAAGTTAGAAGAGGGTGACGCCAAAACTCATGAAAAATTTACCGTGTATAATGCGCGGGTTTATCGTACGACGAAGGGTAGATGGCGGTTCTATGTACCTGAGGAATTGCGATATGATATAGTTTCCGAAACTCATCGAAATTTGTGTCATATGGGTATCGATAAAACTCTGACAGCTGCGAAAGAAACGTATTACTTTCCAAAAATGAGGGAATTTATCACGAGTTATGTAAATAGGTGTATTAACTGTTTGTATTTTAAGAAACCGTCTGGAAAACAACCGGGATTTTTACATCCGTTAGATAAGGGTAATGAGCACTTTGCAGTTGTTTGCGTTGATCATTTAGGTCAATTTATAACGACGGAACGCGACAGGTAGAGCGACTAAATTCATTGTTATTGTCATGTATGGCAACCACGCCGAATGAAGAGGGAAATGATTGGGATGTTCAAGTAGGAGTTGTACAATGGGCAGTAAACAATAGTGAGCACAGGGTAACTAAAATAACTTCTTATGATGAGTTGATTTTCAAAAAGAAGGGTATAGGCGCGAATACTAATCCGTTAACACGAGAATTGTTAGAATTGAATGAGCAATTAGATTTAGGGGATGAGAGATCACCAGTGGCCGAGTTGCTCAGTAGAAATAGTCAGAAACAGAAGGAGCAATTTGATAAGCGTAGGAGAGCCGCGAGAAATTACAAAAAGGGCGATTTAGTACTGGTTGTATGTGGAAAGCCTGCAACGGGAGAAAGTAAGACAATCACACCAGAATGTAAGGGGCCTTATGAGATTAAAAGGCAATATGTAGGGATAGGTACCTTGTCCGAGACATTGAGGGAGAACAGCAAAGTCAGCGACCCTACAAGCCATCGTGGCTGTAGATAAGTTAAAATATGTAGCTAGTAGGGATGATTAATTGTAATGTTGCAATTCTGATGGCCAATTTAATAATAAATATGTATTTTGTAGGCTTAGATGTAAGAATGGATTACTTGTATAATGTCACTGAGTGGGTCATGAGTGAGAGAGAGAAATAATGAAGGAAAGCAAAATATGTCAGCGATTCGTGACGAGGACGTCTCTTGAAGCAGGGTGGCCGAACTGTGGCAATTTTTATTTTGTTTGTAAATATTGTTTTAGGTTAGATAGATAGTCGATAGATCGATAGGTCGCAGGGGGCACAAGGCCCAACGTAAGAGAGGGGATGATGAGGGAGGAACGCACAGAGAGTCAGTACTCGAGTGATGGCTTTGCCGAGAAGTCCTAACATTGTAGCGCATAATTGTTTTGTTTAATTATATATTGTTTTAACCAAGTCAGTATTTCTTATTGACTACACCTACGGCCAGATCCAAGCCTAACTATATATTTTTTTATTTAAATAGACAACAAAGATATGAATGTTTGATCATCCAAAAATTCCATATACGGCTTGTAAATTCATCATTCAGTTCTCTACTTTTTTAACAATGGCGTGGCAATTTTTATTTTTATTGTAAATATTATTTTAGGTTAGATAGATAGTCGATAGATCGCAGGGGGCACAAGGCCCAACGTAAGAGAGGGGATGATGAGGGAGGAACGCACAGAGGTTCAGTACTCGAGTGATGGCCTTACCGAGAAGTTCTAACATTGTAGCGTATAATTGTTTTGTTTCATTAAATATATTTTTAACCAAGTTGGTATTTATCATTGACTACCCCTACGTCCAGATCCAAGATAAGATTTTAAATTCTATCAAAATATCCTTACATCCTGAAGTTACCTAAAAGTTTTGAAAAATTCTCCAAACAAATTTTATCCACGCAATAAAAAAATCTTGATTTTTCACTTTGGCTAACCTTGTTTAAAACGAGGTGTCATGAGTTTCAAGTATCGGCGGCGATTGTATATTAATAGGATGATTCGTTCCATAAAAAGAAAGACGATTGCCGAGTCAGAAGTTCGCGCAGTCGTTTGGATCTATCTTACTAGATCTACGTCTTAGAACCTGGCTACAGCCAGACGAGCCACAACAGTGGTGGAGTCGGTCGTGAATCATTGCCTCAAGTGGATGAAAGTAGGGGCATGTAGAAAAGCATGGTGGTGGAAGGAAGATACAGGACGAGAAGACGAGGAGGGTCGAGGTGAGCAACAGTGTTTACACTTAGCGGCCGGCAAACGCCATCCATGATCCGAGAAACCAGATGAAACCAGACCACAGCACTCAGTCGCACTATTCGTTATGGCTATGGATATACTCTATACTGGATACACAGTCGCCTCTGTTTAGAATCAGGCCCGGCTTATTCACTTCGGCGCCCTACACTAGGGTGGTTGAAAAATCAAAAAGTTTGATAAATGCAATATGCTACTTAAAATTCTGGTTTCTTAAAAAAAATGTGTTGCCCTCATCAAGATCAAACGTTGTACTCTAAATATCATCGCCCAATTTTTATTTTTACAACAAGTTTACTGCTGTTGTGTACTTCTACAGACACATTTTTTTAGTGATTGCTTCATATCATTTGTTTTTCTTATAACTCAGACTTTCAGTGTACCTAGCCATGTAGACATTTTCGAGAAGAATTTCTGGATCACGTATTAAGACTACTTTTTGATAAGACGCAAAGTTTCTGTTTCAATCGTGAAAATCGGAATTAAAAATTTTAATTTTTGGAAAAGTGTATTCGAAAAATATGCGCCCTTTGCCATACACGTAATACAATTTCACTTTACAATACCGGTATTGTAATTTTGCCTTACACTCAAGACCGTAGCTAGAAAATTTTTACAGGGGGGGGGGGGGGTATGTAGCAGCACACAGGAGTTTGTATGTATATTATGTATATGTTTCAAGAATTTCCGGGGGGGGGGGGGTCAAAGCCGGGTCATTTCCCCCTGGCTACGGCCTTGCTTACACTCTAGCCCTTCTAGCGGATGAGTGACCCTCGATTTAAGTAAGAGGAGAATTGAACCTCGCTAGTTTCGTTTTAGTGCGTAACGCACTCTCGAGCTTGGCTTTGACTTTTTTTTAAACTTTCTTCCACAACATTGTATTACATGTATGCCAATATTACAATATCATAGGGCTACTATATGTCTAGGGCAGGTTAGAAGGTGTATAATATATATAACAAATAATTCTAAAAGAGACAGACCATTCTGATTGTTCTCCATCACTCTTCCTGATTTTCTGCAGGCAAACACAACAGACGAAAAAAATGTACGGACATGCACAAAGATGCCGAAAATAAATAAAATTAAAGGAAAACTCCCATTATGACTAAAATGAAGAACATTTCGAATTGTGGGAAGGACTTCAAAGGTCAAGAATAAAAAAGACAAATTCTTCTAAAGAAGGATGTATGGTAGCCCTAAAATCTGAATATCAGCATTTGAAAACTACAATATCATGTATTAGAAAGTTACCTTACATCTTGGAAATAAACTTCCAATAAGTTCAATGTAAAGTTCCAACAGAAATTTTGTATAGTGTAGTTTTCATTTTAATCTTGAAAAATGATATCAAAAGTAACAAATTTTAATTTATGGAACAAGGACAAGGACCGAGCACGTAGCACGATCAGATCAGTTCCACCAAGCTAGCACCTCCACAATCGAAATTCCCAAATTTTTTTTATCAGTATTTTGGGCTTTTTTTGGGCTGTATTGCCGATTTTTGGGCTCCACTACTTTTTTTGAAAATTCAAATTTGGTGCGGAGGTGCTGGCTTGACTCAAGCCAATTTGAATTTTCAAGGAGCCCAAAAATCAGAGACTCTATTTACACTGTGAAATTCTAAAAAAGATTATTTTTTGAAAAGTCGTATCTGCGTCGTGTCAACGGGGTTGATTTTGACGTTAAGGGTTGGGGCCCAAAAATCGGTGTTGGTATTTTGAAGAGCCCAAAAATCAGAGACTCTATTCACACTGTGAAATTCCAAAAAAAGATTATTTTTTGACAAAGTCGTATCTGCGTCGTGTCAACGGGGTTGATTTTGACGTTAAGGGTTGGGGCCCAAAAATCGATGTTGGTATTTTGAGGAGCCCAAAAATCAGAGACTCTATTCACACTGTGAAATTCTAAAAATTATTATTTTTTGACAAAGTCATATCTGCGTCGTGTCTAGGGGGTTGATTTTGACGTTAAGGGTTGGAGCCCAAAAATCGGTGTTGGTATTTTTGAGGAGCCCAAAAATCAGAGAGTCTATTCACACTGTGAAATTCTAAAAATTATTATTTTTTGACAAAGTCATATCTGCGTCGTGTCTAGGGAGTTGATTTTGACGTTAAGGGTTGGAGCCCAAAAATCGGTGTTGGTATTTTTGAGGAGCCCAAAAATCAGGGACTCCTATATAAACCCCTATTAGGGGTGACATTCTAAAAAAGATTATTTTTTGACAAAGTCATATCTGCTTGGTGGAAAGGGGTTGTTTTTGAATTTTAAGGGCTGGAGCCCAAAAATCGGTGTTCGTATTTTGAGGAGCCCAAAAATCAGAGACTCTATTCACACTGTGAAATTCGAAAAATTATTATTTTTTGACAAAGTCATGTCTGCGTTGTGTCTAGGGGGTTGATTTTGACGTTAAGGGTTGGAGCCCAAAAATTGGTGCTGGTATTTTTGAGGAGCTCATAAATCAGTGACTCTATTTACACTGTGAAATTCGAAAAATTATTATTTTTTGACAAAGTCATATCTGCGTCGTGTTAAGGGTTTGCTTTTGAACGTTAAGGGTTGGAGCCCAAAAATCGGTGTTGGTATTTTTGAAGAGCCCAAAAATTAGAGACAAAAGCCACCCCTTGACACGACGCAGATATGACTTTGTCAAAAAATAATCTTTTTTAGAATTTCACAGTGTGAATAGAGTCTCTGATTTTTGGGCTCCTCAAGAAAACCAGCACCGACTTTTGGGCTCCAACCCTTAACGTCCAAAAGCAACCCCTTGACACCGAGCAGATATGACTTGGTAAAAAAATAATCTTTTTCAGAATATTACTGTGTAAATAGAGTCGCTAATTTTTGGGCCCCTCAAAAATTCCAACACTGAATTTTGGGCTCCTACCCTTAACGTTAAAAAGCAACCCCTTGGTACCCGGCAGATGTGACTTTGTCAAAGAATTATCTTTTATAGAAATTTACTTTGTAAATGAAGTTTCTGATGTTTGAGATTCAGAATTGTATAGGGTGAATGGAGTCTCTGATTTTTGGGTTCCTTGAAAATTCAAATTCGAATTCGTAGATAGGCGTTTCATTTTTCAGATGTACGCGTGGTTTTTGCAAACAAAAAATCAAGCATTCGTGAGCCAAAGAAAAGCCCAACACTACTTTCTATTTTGTTTTTTCCATGTTTGAGTTTTTACTTAGGGGTTGTTTTTTCGTACATAGGGTGGTTGTTGACAATTTTGTTTGGTGCATTCGAGAGCCCAATATAAGCCAAAAATTATGATGCACTTTATTTTTTCAGATTTTATTTTTGACAAGCGGGTGGTTTTTTTGCACATAGGGTTGGTTTTTTGATTTTTTTTCGTGAATTTGAGAGCCCAAAATAAGCCCAAAATTGTGGTGTACTTTGTTTCTTCCTAGTTTGAGTTTTTATATAGGAGGTAGTTTTATTTCCGGTAGGGGGAGTTTTTGGAAACTGGTTGTTGGCGCGTTCAAGAGCCCAAAAAAAAGCCCAAAATTCTGTCGTCTTTGATTTTTAATTGTTTCAAATTTTTATGTAGTGAAGTTGCTGGCTTGAGTTAAGCCAGCACCTCCAAACCAAATTTGAATTTTCAAAAAAAGTAGTGGAGCCCAAAAATCGGCAATACAGCCCAAAAAAAGCCCAAAATTCTGATACAAATAAAATTGGGATTTTCGATTGTGGAGGTGCTAGCTTGATGGACCTGATCAGATCGCGTGCGATGAGAATGTGGCGGGTAGATTTGTTATATTATACCTATTTGAACATCACAGATATTTGGAAAAAAGTTTGCTTTTAAAAATACAAACCCCATTGGGTACATGGTTTTAAATATGTGCGATTACATTTGCGGCGAATGACATTACAGCCTTAAAAGCAAGCTGAGACTGAGGGGCGCGCCACAGTGTATCACGATTAGTTTCATGAACAAACAATTTTCAGCCCACTTTTTCACCTTAAGGTTCTTAAAGGAAACAAACCTGAGCTTTCTTTCAAACCAAAAATAAAACGGAGGGGCTACTCACTGAGAAATCTTAAATCTATGAATGCGGCAATCTATCGCATTCGTATAGAGATCCAAGATTTCGACGAGATTGCCGGTAGTGCCGAGATTTCCAAAACTTCTCGCCAGCGGGAAACTTCTGAAGGAATCCGACTCGGCGGCGTTCGGATGCAGTCGGCTATTCATTCAAAATGATCAAAATTCGAAACAAAGGGCCTAGCCAGTTAAGCATGTAAAATCTGCCCCCGCACGTATCAAGTTCAAATTTACGTCATAGTTTCATGCCCATGTGAAGTATAATTTCGCCCAATGATAACCTTAAAATTGCATTTTTGAGTGACTTATGGAGGGGGAAAGAAAAATCAAAAAAGTGGTTTTTCTCGAAAACCACTCAACCGATTTTGATGAACAAAATATATGTTACATACATGTATACCATTAAGCCATTTCCCTTTCAGGGTAGGCGTGTCACTACCCGATTCGGGTAGTGTTTCTAGGTGGATAGTTTTCTTGTAGTTATAAATAACTACAAGTTTGGGCTCACCACACCCATAATATGCCAACAGCACACAGTATTCTCGAATGGTCACCCATCCAAGTACTAACCGCGCCCAACGCTGCTTAACTTCAGTGATCTGACGAGAAATGGTTTTTTCAGCGTGGCATGGCCGTTGGCTCAACAATGAGGGTAAAACAAAAAAAAATATGAAAAAATTTTGATAAAAAATATGACCAAAAAACATTTTTGAATTTTTCAAAAAATTTTTTTATGTGATATTTTGGAGATACACCTACAATTTTTTCTCAAAAAGATCTTCGCGAATTCTACGGAAAAAATGTCTGGAATAAAAACTTTTTATTTTCGACACTCAAAATCGCAATAGCTGTAGTCTATGGTACCCGCAAAAAGGCCAGAAATTCCACCCCCTCCCCTCGGTAAATATTTGACCCAATGACAACATTTTTACTCCATAAATTGCCATTTAATAGGACTATATTTTTCCAAAGTTTGAGTCCAATCTTTGATTTTTAAGGTGCGGTTACTGCAGAAATAATAATAATATTTAAAAAATAATGAAAAAAAAGTTAGAATCCTTAAAGGATAAAAAATATATAGTAGTGGTAGTAGTAGTAGTAGTAGTGGTAGTAGTAGTAGTAGTAGTAGTAGTAGTAGTAGTAATAGTAGTAGTAGTAGTAGTAGTAGTAGTAGTAGTAGTAGTAGTAGTAAATTCACAAGAAGTCGAGTAAAATTAGGAAAATTTAATCGAATTCAGCCTGTTTGAAGAGATCGTTACTAAAAGAAAGTGACTACTATCTGTTTCAAAAATCCTGGACCCTCTACAAATCATTGAATAACTCAATAAAAAAAAATCGCTTAAAAAAAAGACAAACAACTTGCCAATCATCATTTTATTACGAATAAGTACAATATTTTGATCGCGATGCGTCCATAACTTTCGATGCAAATTTGCAGTGAAGGTGAAAAAACGTGGTTAAAAGCACCTTTTGTAACTTCGTCAACTTTCGACCGTTGTATTTCGTCGAAAACTGCATGAATTCTTTTGCAAAAAATTGAGTAGTTACCTTGAAGTTTTATTTATGGGTACATTTTCGAAAAATTCGACAATATTTATAACTTTGGTGTCGACAGTAGATAAAAGCGAAGGATGCTAACTCAGCTTCTAATCAAGCTGGAAGGCTCTACTGAGGCTTAAAATTTTTCAAAAAAATCAACAAATTCAATGGTGTTTTTAAAACCCCACCATTGAATTTGTTGATTTTTTTGGAAAATTTTAAGCCTCAGTAGAGCCTCCCAGCTTGATTAGAAGCTGAGTTAGCATCCTTCGCTTTATTTACTGTCGACACCAAAGTTATAAATATTTTCGAATTTTTCGAAAATGTACGCATAAATAAAACTTCAAGGCAACTACTCAATTTTTTTCAAAAGAATTCATGCATTTTTCCACGAAATAGAACGGTCGAAAGTTGTCCAAGTTATAAAAGGTGCTTTTAACCACGTTTTTTAACCCTCACTGCAAATTTGCATCGAAAGTTATGGACGCATCGCGATCAAATTATATTGTACTTATTCGTAATAAAATGAGGATTGACAAGTTGTTTTTCCTTTTTTTAAGCGATTTTTTTTATTGAGTTATTCAATGATTTGTAGAGGGGCCAGGATTTTTGAAAAAGATAGTACTGTTACTGATCTTGGGTGGTGAAAAAATGTTTTAATGGATTTTGTGGACCACCATAGTGGTCACCCTGAATGCCCTGAATAAACCTCGGCGAACTCGACTGCGAAACAGCTGACCGCAATGTCCTTCAATCGTTGATAAAATGGGTTGCGTTTTTGGTTCTAAAGTTTAGGGCAAGAATACCTGTGTTGCTGCATACTGCAGCAACCCTAGCCGATGCGTTGATATGATGATTGCATTAAGTGGTGGAAAATTCGGGTTTCTACCCGTAAAAGCGGGGAAAGAAGATCAATAAAGTGGTATGCCATACTGGTGTCGGTGCTCTTGGTGTGTGCCGTTCGTGATAGTAACGGGTGGCTGGCTGGTGTGTATTATTAAGCGAAGGTGTAGAAACGGAGAGGGCAGTAGGGTGCGGCACAGAGAAGAGTGGGAGCGAGAGGAGAGTGGAGGAGAGTAGATCCACAGATGGCGCGAAAGAGAGAGGGACAAGGACAAGAAGAGGAGGAGACGCAGAAAATATGGAACAACCATAAAAAAAATCGTGTGAGGAACAGAGGGCGTACAATTCCACGAAGGAAAAAGGAATCAGAAAACAAACTAGTGTTGGAAGGAGACAGAGGAGAAGTGGAGAGTGAGCCACGAGAAGAGCAGACTACAGATATTAACACTGTTGATCCGAGCCAGTACGTAAAAACTTTCATAGGATCAGCACTAAGTTAGCACTCAGCTCAGCCTACCGTCGCCACTAATGTGTTGCTGTTGCAGAAATAGAGATCAGTGACTTGTAAAATGTAAATTACAGATTTAATAAAACTTAAAAACGAAGCACATTTTTATATTTTTTAGTTTTTGCATTCACATTATAATCATTAGTTATGAAAACAAAAGGTCCGATTTGTGCAAATTTGGATCCTTCCTCTTTTCTAATTGAATCTCTACGTTTTCAAAAAATGTGAATCCGTGAAGGTCAAATTTTCCCCATAAAAACATCTATAAAATTTTCCTTTAGATTTTTGGGTTTTCGTAGAAAACCCTTTATAATATCGTGAAGGTGTCTGTCCGATTCACCGGTCGACTATATAAAAAAAACTATTAAAGGCACGACCCTAAGATTTTGTATTTGGTACATAGTCCATCACTACCATGCGTAGAAAAATACTGAAAATCTTGGGAAAAATCTGCTTCCTATACAGCAATTCTAAATTTTATCAAAAAAATGTTAGGGGAGACAGGGGAAGAGTCTAGGAAGTGGCGAGGGTAGAAGAAGGGATGAGAGGTGGAGAGGAAGGAAAATTTGCTTCCACTTAAAAAAAATTTTCTTCAGTTTTTGGACCTTCCATTTTTACTTTCACATGTGTTACAGCAAACAACAATTTTTAATGTCACAATCTTGCTATATCTATTGAAAATTGTTTCTCCATTGTTCAGCGATTTGATCCAGCGATTTACCGGATCAAAACATTATACTTTGGGATTCAATGTGATGCTAACCGGATTAGACCTACAAGCGCAGTTCTCTCAAAAAGATCAACTAAGGACCAAGTTATGACAACTGACAAGGTTGGATGTAGATGGATATGTAATGAAAAAAAGGTGATGCCTTAGAGAGATATAGCAACATAATCATTGTTGGCTTTAGAGGCGTGTGTTACTGATGCGGATAGTTGAGTGCCACTGTTCGAGCCGCATTCCCTTTGTGCAGTCATTGGCGTAGCAGTGTTTACTCTCTTGGGAGCAACTGCAGCGAGATCAGCCAAGAAGAAAGAGGCTCAAGAGTTGTACATTGAGTACAAGCAACAGAACGCGAAGTCGTCTCAATTTATTCCGTCGATGCTAACCACTCCCCTCCGCCAGCAACTATGGAAGGGCTCGACCCTCTTCAAATCTCCATGCTTCCTCTTACTTACTACCTCGTCCTCGTATTCGTCCTCTTCCTCTTCTTACTCGTGCACTCAAATTAGTACAAGTGTTTCATGAACAATAGCACACAAATAATGTTGCCTTATAGGATCATTATAGATCTTAAAATCAGGAAAGCTAATCGAAACTGAGATCAAAACAGTGCCTACAATTAAGAAACAAAATTAAATTTTGTCTCCTTTAAATTTTCATCAAGACTTCAGATAATGAGATTTGGACTTTTTATTAGGATGTCTAACAACTGTCTGGTTCAAAAGAAACATTTTGTCAAGCTTCAGTACTGGATGAGTATCACGTTTGGAGTATAGATTTCAGGTACCCAAAAAATTAGGGTTTTGATAGGATATCTAATAACTTAGGTTGTTGCATAAGTACAGAAGGATCATTATAGTAATCTGACCCACGATTTTTGAACTTTGGAAGTAATATCTGAAAAGAAAAGAACAAACCGTTGAGGTTCACGCTCAATGTTGTTTTTAATATTAGTCTCATCTTTTACCACATTGTGGTAAAAGAATCGGATACTGATCCTGAAAGTTTCTTTTTTTAAGGTGTCACCACGTAACAGACAATATTAAACTAAATTTTTCTACCATTTCCTTTATACTTATTTACTATTAAACTAAAGGAAGCATCCTCCAATTACCACAGAAAAAAATTCGGGGTATGAAGTGTTGCAGGTAATCGTTCAAGCAGGATAATATTCAGCTGCTTACTCCCAACTAAAGTAAACTTTCCGCGATTACAGGCTTGTAACGTGCTGCCTCTAGCGGAGTCCGCCGCAGATATCTGCGATTCACCACAGAGAGTTTACCCCAGTCGCATTTACCCTGTTGGCGGTTACCCCACTCCGCACATTACCTGCAACATTTCATACTCTCAGTGTTTTTTTGTACTCCGATGGCTAAAAAGCCTAAATTTATTTAAAAAAACAAGCTCGCTTGTGGCTTCCAGCATTCAGCGCAGTTCAGCGTGGTTCAATTTAAGTGTTGTACAATGTAAGTGTTTTGTTTATTTGTTTATTATTATCGCCTCACGTTGTCCTTTTTGCAAAATAAATTTTACCAAAAATTACAATTTAAGGAAGCATGTTGAAAGGTTACATCCTGGAGAGTGATGTCTAACTTAATTAACTTATTTATATAATTATACATAGTAATGTGTATAAACTATAAAGTTATATTTCGAACTTATTTTTCAACGGTCATTAATTATTTTATTTATCTGACATTTTGGAATATATATTTAGTTAAGGTATAAATCGTTGTTGAATTCCCCAAATATTATTCAATCCAGCTGCACAAAATAAAAGAGTTTATTGCAAATAATTGGAAATAGGTCCAATTATTCATTCCAATAAACTTATAAAAATATTGTAAATGAAGCTAATACGTGCCCCTTTTAGGTGACAGGGGTGGAAAAGGGATCATATTGCAGGGCAGTAACTTTTGGTAGCGTGTTAAGAAATTGTTGATGAATTGCGGTAGAAAGTCATAGCTAAAAAATGGGGGGGGGTAAAGGAGGTGGAAATGGTGATGAAAATGTGTGATGAGATTGGAAGTTGCTTGCTATATTTTACAGGTAGGTTGTGGAAGGAAAAATAGGTGAGAGGGAACTTGCTGTGTTTTCCAGCAGGTGGTGGGTGGAAAAGGAGTGCAAGGCCGCTTTCTTTGTTTTACCAGCAGGCGGTGGGTGGAAAGAGGGAGAGACAACACACTTGCTGTATTTTACCAGCAGGCGGTGGGCCGAAAAGGGATAAGAGGCCGCTTGCTGTATTTTACCAGCAAGCCGTGGATGGAAAATGGGGTGAGAGGTCGCTTTCTGTATTTTGCCAGTACGCGGTGGGTGGGAACGGGATGAGGGCGTATTTCTGGGAGTGGACGTGGGTAGTCATCTATAGTAAGAGGACCCAAAATAGTTTGGATAACTTTACTTCGCACTAGATACAGTGGGTGTTTTCCTCGGTCGCAAGACTGAAAGGGACTGACTTACGAGCTAACGCAGGGCCTTTTTATAGGAGAGCAACGCAGTAGGGATAATCGTGCTGCCTCTGCCACTCTCTGTCTTACCTGTGGCAGAAAATGTGTGAAAAAGCAGGAGAAATGTCCCTCAACGTTCGATACTTCGACTTTGAAGTCCTCCACAAGTGCAAAAATTGGCATCAGAAATTTAAAAAAATCCTTGAGTATTCTTTAACACATACTTTACAAATGGCAATCTTTTTACTTCCATTCAATTATTTTTGTAATCAGTAGAGCTGAAAATGTAAAAAATAATTATCTCGGCTCTGGATAGAGATTTCAAGTTAAAATATAGCTAGAAAGAATCTTCTCGATTCAGCGCTTTCATCTCAAAAAGTAAACGGGCAAGAAAAATTATTAATGTCCGATTTAAAAACGCCTGAATTATCACGATCTTAATGAGTTTCAATACTGAAAAACTGGTCACGCTGTGCCCGCTACCGGAAGCCATAGGCAGCAAATAATTACCAAATATGTTCAATTCAAAATATTATTCTTGAAATTCATCAAATGTATCATTTATCCCGAAAAACAATCTCTTTCCACGATTGAAAGGCGAAGAAAAAATTGCTGAAACAAATAATAATTGTTTAAACAATTCAAAAGTAGTAAATAAATACTTTAAAACTTTTCACTTATAGAATCAAAATAATTCATGTTGAAAAAGTTCCAAACAAATACCGTCTTTAGCATGGATTTTACATAAAACTGCTATTTTGCCTTTTTGGGGCAGTTTCCGGACACCATAAAAGGGGATTGGAACTTTAAAATTAAACGTTATTGAGTGGTAATTATTCCTTGAAAATTCCTTAAGAGGTGACTAAACTTTAATTTCCAAAACGTTAATAACAAGTAGTACTTCTTTTTGCATTTTTTTCGAAAACCGAGCTTTTCCCATTTTAAACCTCGTGTTAATTTCAAAAACCCGGGGGTGCGGATTAATGTTGACCGATTTGGTAAAAAATATGGAATTTATTTTTCCTGAAAACGAACAAATTGGAGGGGGTGGGGGGGGGGGGGTCGATCACAAACAAATCAAAAGTCGAACATTTGAAGCGTGGAAATTCTGTAGGTGCTAACCGCCATTTCTGAAATTTTACACAGTGACAGAAAAACGCTGGCATTTCAGTAATACGTGTTGGGACAATAAGCCGACTTTAAAAATCGATTAAAAAAAAAATATATAAACAATTTCGTAATATTGAAAATTGGGTTATATCGTACATTAAAAATGCACAAGAATGTAAAAAACGCATTTTCAAAAAAAGCGGTGGTTAGCACCTATAAAGGAACTGTAAAGGCTGAATGAAATCGTAATGCCTGATGTGTAGTGATCAAGAGATTCAGTCCACGCCTATGGCTTTCGGTAGCCGGCACAGCGTGCCCCTTTTTCTGAAGGGATCTGTGTCACAGTTATATAGGGTTGTTTCGTAATTTTAGATAAAATAATTTTTTAATACATAATTTTAATCTAAACACAAGGTGCGTTCTAAATTTTTTTTTTCTGTCGAGCCATTCAAGAGAAAAAAATTATTGAAAATTGAAGGCGGGAAAACACTTATTCAAGTTGGTGTCACGTGACTCAGAGGTTCTCATAATTATCAATGTGACGCTGTGGCTTTGATGGAAACTAACGAAACTTATGATAAAGAGGTTAGGCCACCTAACCGTTTCATTTTCACTCCTAGTATTTCTGCACTTACGAAGTAACAATTACTCTTAAAATACTCCGATACCATAAATATATCTATTTACGGTAGATTTCCGTTATTGGCTTTTACGAAACCCTCCTTCGACATTTTTTTAAACAATATTTTGCGACTTCTATTTTCGAAGTGCAGATAACCAAAACAAAAAAACGGCACAGAAAAAGATATTTGAGAATCACTGACACATAAGCTGTGATTGGTGGAAAATCCTACCCCTTTGACGTCAGAGGGGCCCTCCAATCGTCATCGCGATAGAAAATTCATATTTCAACATTAAATTAAAAATAGTAAACAATACGTAAAAAATATTTTATGGGCGTCTTTAAAATTATAATTTTATAAACTATAAGATTCATTCATTGGAAAAATGATATCTAACTTTTGAAACAACCCTATTCGACATTGAGATTGGATTATTCAGACGCTTTTAATTCAAACATTAATAATCTTTATTGACTGTTCAACTTTTGAGATGAAACCGCTGAATCGAGAAGCTTCTTTCAAGCTATATTTCAGCTTGAAATCTCTATCCAGAGCCGAGATAATTATTTTTTACATTTTTAGCTCTACTGATTACAATAATAATTAAATTGAAGTAAAAAATTGCCATTTGTAAAGTACGTGTTAAAGAATACTCATGAATTTTTTCAAATTTCTAATACCAATTTTTGCACTTATGGTGGACTTCAAAGTCGACGTATTGAAAGTTGAGGGACATTTCTCCTGTTTTTTCACACATTTTCTGTTACAGGAAAGACACCAAATTTTTGACGAAAATCAAAATGACATAATTTTACAAGTACGAGTAATAAACCTTCAAAGTCAGGCGTCAGGACTTTTTGTCCTGACTTTAGTTCTAATTTCTCTCGGCAAAACAAGTGGCTGAGAGAGGGAATCAATGTATGTATTGGGTTAAGATAATTTTAGTTTATAATATTACATTGATTTCCTCATAATTTTACCGCCTAGGCGCGTATAACAAAGTTGACTCATCTGCACATAAAAATAGTAGTATATATTGGTACTTTTTTAATACTTTATAGTAGTATGTATCGTAGTACTTTATAGTAGTATGTATTGGTACTTTTTCATTCTTTTTTTTGTCTACTTAATGTATAAATATGACACACGTAACATGAAACTAAAATCTTATTTTTTGTACTTTTTTATTTAAAAAAAAAATATTTATTACAAAAAGTTAAATTTAATAAAAAACTATTTACTTAGGTGCATTTTCTTTGATTTAAACAAGATTCATTCAAATAAAATCAAGTTTGATTTGTATTACAACAGCCTTATTTTCATTAAACAAAAAATACACGTTCAAATTAAACGAACGTTTGAAACTTTATCAAAGATATAATACATTCTAATTTAACAAAGGACTTCTTTGAATCAAACAAAATTTGATAAATATACACCAGCCTTTCTGTTGAGGAACGCGCGATCGCACGCGTTTTATGAATTCCTAGAATTGCTGGTCCCAGCAGTTTCTCAGGCGACAGGGCGAGAGACGGTTGAGACTCCGCCTCTGAAGGGACGAAGTGCACTACTACTCAGTCAAGCATATTGCGCAATATTATGGAAACGGTTCAGGCGGCCCTGACTGTTTACGTTTCGACGTACGCGCTTTATGAACAAGGCTGTTTGCAGGCAACCTCCGAAATTGTTCCTCAACAGAGAGTCTGGTTTACATCAATCAAAGTACATCGAAACTAATTTTTCGTGTTTGAATCAACATTTTCATTTGAAAACTGAAGCTCGCTGAAAGCTGGAAGTAGCAACTGAGCACTCTTTTCTTCTTCTGGCTGGTTGACATCATACTAAATAAGTAAACACATGCTTCAGCAGATACACAAGTGAGCACTGACAGAACGCATTCATTGCGCACGCGTATAATCGGGAGCAAAGTGGAAAAGTGATACCTACCTAGTCGCTTGTTTGAAAAACAGCGATGCTTATGGACGCTCCTGAACGTTTTAACTTCTAGAATCTATAGGCTGCTGGAGTGAACAGATAGCATTAACGTAAAATCATGTAGAAATATATCTCTCAAGTTCACCTTCTAATGTGCATACACTATCAATTAGTTCATTCATTCACTCATTCGTTACTCATTCATTCATTAAATCATTAATTTATTTACTATTGGCCTAAATGCAGCTTTCTTCATAATAACTTCCATTATATGAAAATCACGAAATATGATAGAAAATGTGCCTACAATTAGGAAAAAATAACATTGATCTTAAGACGTCTTTAAAAAGAAATCTGAAACAGGATGTTTTATAAACGTAATTTTAACGTCTTTCACACTTTTTGATACCTTTGTTGCTGTGGGACACTTCAAATTCATACTTACTTTCTTCAGTTAATTTTTCCTCTCTCCTTCATACAAGAAACCTCTTTTCAGACTTCCACTCTGAATCTCTTAACGCCCTCTCGAAAACTCGAGCATTTAAGCTGCTCAGCTTACCTCCATCATCGACAACCTCAATTTCCAACCCCTTTGCCCCTATACCTCCTATACTTTTTCAACACATCCCTAGTCCTAGTCTATCTTCTCACTACTGGATTTCCTCAACTATAACAATACTTTTAAGTATATCCATGATCTATTCTGTATCTTCTCACCTCGTTTTACTGTAAACGTGTACAACTGTAGACTAAGCAAAAATTTCAATTCTACATTTATAGGTTTTAATTATTGCGAATACCTCTAAATAAACTGACTAAACACATAATACCGTACGGGAATTTTAAGAATGACATAAAAACATTTCAATCTATCTTGTAAGTATAAACGTTCTGAGTTTTATAGTTCCAGCGGTATAGAATCAAAACATTGTTTTGAAAGCCGGCATATTCTTTCTGCAAAGATGATCTCTTTTCCTACGAAGAAACCTGTACTCACAATATCGCAGTTGCTTTTAGTCTCAAAACCGTTGGTTTCCGGTTCAGAAGGAAGGACTGAAAGAGAGTGCTCTCAGTTGCGGCAGGCATACTTTGGGAAAGGCTTCGCTCCTATCATCCCCCTATCCTTTTCTACCCCTCTTTTTATTACGCCACCCCGAGAAAAACCCACGGTCGTCTCTCTTTCAGCTTCCGTGTCGGTGGCACAAGCCACATAGAGGGGCGAAGGTGTAGTTCTGCAAGAGGTGGATGGAAGATACGATGGGTTATTCCACGCCGCACAGTGGGCTATTTTGCAAAATTCACTTTCAAAATCTCATATCTCTCCAACGAATTGACCAAAATGGATGTTCCTTGAATGAGGTAAGAGCTTATTAAATTAAAGAAAAGGAAAATTATAGAGAAAAGTTTTGCCGAATTTCCCAGCCTGGAAAATGTGGGAAAAGACAGGCATTTTTTTGACAAAATTAACAAAATTTTGTATTTAATTATACTGAATTCATATCTGCCAGGAAAAATAGCGTAGCACATTTCCTTTCCGAGAAAAATCCAGTTAAAGATGGAAAATCCAATATGGAGACACAAATCGGAAAGATGATGGTAACTTCACAAAGTTGATTATCTTTAGGTTTTTAAGGTCGCTGAATCCAAATCTGACGACAGTATTTGAAAATAAAAAATGGCGGAACCAATATGGTGGAACAAAGGTCTGACGTCATACTTTCCATAAAAAAATGGCGGATCAAATATGGCGGTGAATCTCGATTCGGGAAGATACCAGATGTTAAACCATTTCCAGCGCGGATAGCACTGGCGGTATATGTATGTACTCATGCTAAAGGACTTAAATGACACTTGAGCAGCGATGGTGACCCGTGCATAGACCTCTGTTTCACCGGTATTTTAAAATAGAGGAAAAGTACAATAAGTTTTTCACCGAAGGGCTACGGGACTTGAATGAACCAACCTAGCACGAAAATGGTGGAATAAAAAATTCTGTAAACATTATACAGGGTGTTTTTTTTAACTTGAGACAACGAAATATCTCAAAAAATACGCATCCTACGGAAAAAATGTCTGGAATAAAAACTTTTTATTTTCGAGGGGGAAAAAAGATTTGCTAAAATTTACCCCACCCCCACCCCCGCAGGAGGCAGGGGTGGGGGTAACTTTGTAATTTCAAATGGCAACCCCAATTTTTTATCACAGATTCAGATTCTCCTTTACGAAATACGTAAGTTTTATGCGGAAAATTTGTTTCGATTCGCGATAGATGGCGCTGCAATTGAGAAAAATGAAATTGTTGACACTACTTTTAGCTCTACCCAGGAATAACGACGCGGACGTAGTAGTTGTCTATTCCCTTCGGGGTGCTTGATTTCGGTGAGTCCCCTTGCCTCTCACCACAGGGATGCTTGATTTCGATTAATTATTTTACAATAAGTGCTCAAAATGGTGTCCTCGCACTTCGATGCACTTGTTAATCCGAGCTTTGAAAGATTCCACAAAACTGCGGATTGTGTCTGGTGATATTTGTGCACAAGCAGACCTGATTCGCTCGATCATGTTATCACGAGTTGTGGACACTTCTTGATACACGCGATTCTTTAGATAACCCCACAAATAGAAATCCGGCGCCGTAAGATCTGACGATCTGGCAGGCCAATTTACTGGACCTCCTCTACCGATCCATCGTCCATTGAATTCGCGATTGAGTACTTCCCTCGCGATTGCCGCATAATGTGCTGGACAACCGTCATGTTGAAACCCCATGTTGTGTCGCACTTCCAAGCTTAGGTCTTCCAGCAATATATATAATTTTAGCAAATCTTTTTTCCCCCTCGAAAATAAAAAGTTTTTATTCCAGACATTTTTTCCGTAGGATGCGTATTTTTTGAGATATTTCGTTGTCTCAAGTTAAAAAAAAACACCCTGTAGACATTATAGACATATGACGTGACATGACATGTGGCGTCAGATTTGGATTCAGCTACCTCAAAAACCTTAAGATAATCAACTTTGTCAAGTTACCATCATGTTTTCGATTAGTTCCGATTTGCGTTTCTCCGTATTGCATTTTATACGAAAAAATGGTTAGTTGTGACAAGAAGCTCTTTATTAGTAGAGATGGTGTTAGCTGCGACAAATACTTCGATGGTAAAAGTAACTAACCAGTTTAGTGTGGCAACAAGTCGCCGTTAGTAATCCTACGTAGGTTATATTAGTAACGATAGTAATTCTAGTCACAAAAAATAAAGTAGTGACATTTACCACGAATTTATTTGCTAATAAATAAAAGCAGTAAAAGTTACAAGTTTTCCTCCTTGGCGACATTGGCAGAACTGAAACCTGAGCAGTACTGCCAACATTCGCACCGTAATATCACGTTATGTTCTCGATCGTCGCCATTTTTATCTTAAACTTTTTGTGAATTGTTCAGTAGTGAAGACCATGAAGACTATCGTATCGATCTAAATTTTTTAATGGACGAAAATGGATTGTTGAAAATTTGATTGTTACAATTTTAGTTATTCCATTTTTAAGATTTTTAGTTTGTGAGTGAAAGTGTTGCTAAATATTTATTATTTAATATACAAAACGACCAGTGGCGTAGCCAAGGGAGGGGTTTTGGGTGTCGAAACCCCCCCCCCCACCTCCCCTTGACCATAGAACAGGCATATTTACCTAACCGCCCACTTACGGTACTATATATGTATTATTATACTGAGGGTGTAATATTAAGTACACATTTTAACAATAACTTTTGTAATAGGAATAACATTATATATATATATATATATATAATCTAATATAATAAAATACAATAATTCGTTTGAAACCCTAGATTCTTCTTTAATCGGTCTGAAATGAACGAGCGAGCTTTTGGGGGCCGTTCATATACCACGTGTACATATTTTTATCACTTTGCCCCCCCCCCCTCGTGGAAAAAAAGGTTGACTTTTTACGACTCCCTCCCCCCACTGAATCCTCTGTCCACGTGGACTTATTCCATATTTTATGAAAATTTGGATATTCCTGGTATTCAAAAGCAAGGAAGTCCAAAGGAGCGGTGAATTGACTGAAAATTCGGTTTTTCTTTTTAAAAAAAGGCCTAATGATACAAGGAATGAGGTACAAACAAAAAGTAGTCCAAATTTTATATTTTTTTCATGTTTTTTGCAAGTGCAGGAGAACATGTGTCCACGTGGATTTTGGCTAGAACCCCTTTTGGCACCCCTCGTGAACAATCGTGGACTTTCGACACCTCCCCTCCCCCAACAATAACTGTCTACGTGGAATATGGCTTGCCCCTTATATAGAACCGAATGGCTCTAATATGGTCTTAATTCATGGATGATTGAAAATATGTTAGGAAAGTCTAATGGATGTGCGTAATAATGTAGCATTTTCATAATTTTAAAACAATTTTTCCCGCAAGGATGATAAATATGACATTTATAAATTTACTGTCTTAAATTATCCTAATTTTTCCCTGTAAGTAGTAACGTACTTTTTGTTCAGCCTTTCAAGCCCATCCCTTTATGAAATCCTGGCTACGCCACTGAAAACGACATTTCATTACTTTCTAGTTTTATAATTATTTTATTACACTCAAAATTACTGTTTCTTACTACTGCAAGTCTGTACTTTTAAATATTAAAATTATAGTCATTTTTCACTAACATCCCAAGGAGCATGTGGGTCTATTTTGACATGACGTCTTATCAGGGTCTCCTCTGCCCACTGATGAGATTTTATAGTAAAATCTACTATAATTTCAATATTGAGAAGTACTACCTTCGCATTAGTCTACGAACCAGTAATTTTAATAGTAAAACTTTCTAGTTTTATTATAGTAATGACTACTAATTTAAATAGTGAAACTTACTAATTTTAATAGTAAGAACTACTATGTTAAATAGTAAAAGTTACTAATTGTAATAGTAAGAATTAATACTTTAAGTATTGTGATCAACTAGTTTATTTGTAAGATTAACTAATTTCATAGTAAGACTTACCTATTAAAGTAGTAAGTACAACTACCTGAAAATAGTATGTAACATCGAAAGTTGTCACGACAACAAGTAAAGTAATAAAGACAACTACTACCAATCTTGCGAATAAAAGTAGTAGCCCCGACCAGTAAAATAGCAGCGGCATATATTACAAACTAAACTAGTTGGCCCTACTACTTTATTAGTTGTCCCAACCAACTATTTTTTTTCAGTGTGCTACGCTATTTTTCCTGACAGATTCTAATTCAGCATTGAAAAATCTATAAAATATGGTATCTTGCACTAAAGGAAACTTTTTTTCTACTCTCTAAATTTGAATTAGTGAAAATTTCACTAGTTAAATTAGTAAAGGTACGTTTCACTAACAAAATAGTAATATTTTGAGGTTTTACTTTTGAAATAGTAAGTATTTTACTAATAAATTAGTATAAGTTTGACTAATTTCAATTAGTAATCATGGTTCACTATTATTTAGTAACTTTGCTTTACTAATTCATTAGTAACCTAGCGCGATCACTAATTAGTGAACTAATTAGTGGAATTAGTGAACTAAGAATTTCGACCAATCAGAAGTCGTTTCCTTACATAGCATTCGGCGCCACTTGGTGCCATGCTATTTGAGGTTATGCATTCTGTCATAGCGAAGTTACGAAGTGTTCAATTATAGTTAATAAGTCTATTAATGAAACGATTTATACTGCTAATATTGAGTAAGTACAAAATGATCAAATATATTATACAGTAATCTAATAATTGAATTTAATGATATTATAATTATTATGATAATTATAATACAGAATTTAATGTTGAGGTTACGTTAATCAAAACAAAACTTTTAATTCCAGCGATACAAGAACCATTTGGAAGACGCAGAATGTATTATATTGATAATGTCTTTTATTTTAGTTCTTATTATGTGGATCATTGTAGTTTTCCAGCGAAAAGTCCAAATGCTTCGACGAGACAGGAAAACTCACCGCACAGGAGTTGACGAATGAGTCATGCCCCTGCAGCGACAGAAATTCCGAAATCTTCATCTTGTTCCCATACAGACAGTATTGTTACCAATACCACTACAATTATTGTTTCTTATAAAAATTAGTTAAACTAAAACAAAGGTAGTTAGGCAAATTAAAAAGTGTGACGGGACGAAACTTGGTAATGTTTTTAAGTCGTACAGAAAATATTAGTAGATTTTCTGAATATCTCCACTACCTACAGAAATATTATCACTCGCATAGCTATGTAAACAAATTCTTTGAAAATCTGCCCGCTTCGCGGGCACATTCTCATGGCGCGCTTCGCGCGCGGCTCGCTTCGCTCGCAAGTTTGAGCGCGCCTAGGGCGCGCGACTGTTGGATCTCGCGCTTCGCGCTCGATCATATATTTATCTCGCGCTTTACGCTAGGCTCATCTAGATTTTTGAACTTCGTGTTCGACTTCGATGAAAAGAAAAAGTTTGTTTGCAAATATTATAAAATTATCAAAACCTCTACATATTAAGTGATTGTTAAATTTGCTTTTATTTTAGACTGAAAAGGAGCTTTATTTACTCAAGGTTCTATCGACCTTAAGGAACACATTCTCATCCAGACACTCGCGCTTCGCGCTCGATATTTGATTTTAAAATCATTTGAACCGTATGATAGAAACAAAAAAGTTTGAGCGCACTTACGGCGTGCGATTTGGTAAATACACAGAGCGCGCACTTTGTGCTTCGTGTTATATGTTCTTCATATACAAATTACTAAATTTGTATTTGATTTCAAATGAAAAGTAATGATATAATTCAGGCGACAAATTTTATTAGTTAACATTTTATTTTAGCTTGTGCCGTTTATCAAAAAAGTTAATTTTTTCATTTTGAATATATTCTTACCACAAAAATTGATTACGGGTGTGTAAGTCTTTTTTGAATGCACAATTTTTGTTCATTTATATGTTTTCGTACCTTGCATTGTTTTTTCAAAAATTTGATTTTTTTTACTGTCAATGTTATTTTCACGAATAAAACAAAAACCACGCATCCTATCGAAACATGAGTCACAATATATTTGTACCTCTTCCTTGGATGAACAAATTTTGTTTCGGTCATTTTTTCGTAGCTGGTAATATTCGTCTGAAAATTTGATTTTTCTATTTTCAATGCTGTTTTTACGAATAAAACAAAAACTACGCGTCATATCAAGAAGTGAATGATAAGAAATTTGTAGATCTTTTTTAGGTGCACAATTTTGGTGAGATGACCTTTTCTGGTATCTTTCATAGTTTTACAGCAAAATGGCTTTTTTGATTTTTCATTAATTTTTTGTGCGATCAAAATTTGAATTTTTTATTTTTCGAAAAATTCAAAAAGTTGTCATGAAAATATTATAGGGTGTTCAGGAATCAACGTTTTTCTCCTCTTGACTTTTTTTCATATCGTGCGTTTTTCGGCTTAAAATGATCATTTTCGTTTGTTTTTTGGAATTTTGAAAATGCTATAACTCCAGTAATTTTTTTTTATCACGAAAAGTCATAAGAATATTTTGTTCGTCATTTTGCGTACTACCAATAACCGTACATAGAATTTTCAAATCTTTCAAAAAAGTGGTCTCAAAAATTTTCAAAATGTGCTCACTTTTTGGATTTTCATCCAAAATAGCTGGTTAACGAACTCGTTCTCCATTTTTCGGCCATAAAAAAGTGTGCCAAAGCTCAATCAAATCTGATCATTTTTTCGAAAGTTATCGTGGCTACAGACAGACAGACAGACAGACTACAGACAGACAGACAGACACCTTCGTAAAAATCGTTTTTTCTGACTCAGGATGTCTCAAAACGTGGAGATTTGATGAAAACCGACTATGTCAAATTTTACATAAAACCAATACCTTCTCATTAGAATGAGAATGTAAAAATATTTTATAGAATGAATTAAAATTTTATTGACTACCTTCAACATTAATGCTAGAGAAATGTCGCGTCAATATTCTGCAGATATACACAGAAAAATGAAGATTTGGAGTTGATAAAATAACCTACTTATAAAATACGATAAAATAATTGTATTCCTTGCATTTTGTCTCGGCTTATTTCATGACAAAATTTTCACAAACGACGCACAGCTCCAACACGTCGATTTAAATAGATAATTTATGAATAGCCACTTTTAAAATACTTTTGTTTGATTCAAGTGAAAAGGTTACATAAACGACTTAAATATACACATATTCAACATACTGAGAACCACGCGTCAATCTACATTTTTCCTACGTATTCACGCACGCCTTTCTGCTAGCGCAAATGAATTTCAGATCACACGACTGAAAATCATTCGAAAGTTAACGAACCTACCACTTGTTCATTGTATTACTATACGTATTTCAGACAGAGACACTGTATTTCAGACTAATTTATGGTTGAAATTCATTCATTTACTTAATTTAAGTTAAAAACGAAATTCAGTTATTCTTAAAATTCAGATTCTTGTATTACTGTGCACGTGCGGCAGTATTATGAGCTTCACCTCTTATGTAAACGGCTACTTTAAGAACTAACGAGAAGCGGATAAAACGCGCCCTCGGCTTATGAAGTCGTACTTATGATTGCGTTGTGATAAAAAATATTCTATGACATAAGGTCCCTGTGTGGCACTTTTTCCTCGTGCGAAGTTGCAATACGAGCCAGAGCCCGAGGTGTAGCCGAGGCGATGCAGAGCCGAGGTGAAGTGTCACTTAGGGTCCTTGCTTTACGGACTGACAAAAACAAAGTATCAAAAAGCGGCATTGTTATGGCTGTGCCGGAATAGCTATTTGTGATACAAGTGCGCAAAATAGTAGACGAGTGCGAAGAGCTAAAACAAACGCTGCAATTATACAAGTAGCAAACGCCTGTGCGCACGTGTATCATACGCTATTCTTTGCAACAACCGTCTGAGAAAAATATTCAGACTTTTTTTTACATATTTCCACAAAATTTACGATGCCGTATGGTGGTTTTCAGCCAAATTCGCGTATAATTTTTTCAAACAAATTTTTAAGAATATTTTTATTTTGCCGGTGTGCGAAGTTATTTATTTCTAAAGAGCGCATGCGCGCCCATTGCATCGATTCGCAAAATAGATGTGTTTTAAAGTGCACATGCGCCATTATTATTCCCGCACAGAATGGCGGATTAAAGCACTTTGCATATCATTCAGAGGCATCGCTCTCTTAAAATGAACCAGTGAAATCTCACTGATTTCCAGTGAAATCTCACTGGTTGAAACAGCCAGAAGTGTGCCACTGACAATCAGTGAGAATTCACTGGTTCATTCAGCGGAGTTCCGGCACTGGTTTAATCAGTGAGGTTCACTGGTTTCTCAGTACCAGTAGTCATCTGCAGTGGGAGTCCGATGCTGTTTCGAAGTCGAAAATCGAACGAACCTCTCTTTCTATCTCCAAACGTTCGAAAAAGAGGTCCGTTCGATTTTCGACACGGCATCGGAGTCCCACTACTGGTTGTACGCCTCGTCGTCTGTCAGCTAGTTTATTGGTATGACAGATATCATTCATCACTATTGTGTTAACCGTTGCAAAATTATCTTTTAAAAACCGCACTTTACCCTCACAACAATAAATGAAGACCGGGCTGCAATATAATGCGATATAATATGTTGTGTCTAATTATGGGAAGACCCGTCGTTATGTCAACGTGTCGCGTCGCTCAGTCAGACCCAAGTGGCCAGGGGCCTCCCACTATCAAACGAAAGATATTATATCCCCTGCTCATTGCACCTAGACAGGCGACGCGCGCGTAACAGACGACTGGAGGTTCGTGGCTTGCCCGCGTGGAGCGCTAATCACTGGTCCAATCTATTATTTGGCGTCACTGGTAGAATCAGTAGCGCTATTTTAGTTGAATCACTTACTGGTTCATCAAGTCAAAGTGGAAAAATCACTGGTTCACTAGTGATAATTCAAAATACTGATTCAACCAGTGACAATTTCACTGGTTCAGTTTGAGAGAGCGAAGTCCTCACTTTTGGAGTGGGTGTTTTAAAAAAAATTTTCTTTTAAAATCTGAGTTAATAAAAAAAGACAGTTGTCAACATGTTGAAATAATAACTCTAGATTAAATGGGGTGAAAGAATAAGTTGAAGCGCTCGATGTGAAACGTCCCAAAGGTGGGTGCTTCCGTGCTGTGCATCGTACACCGTTAACGTGTAACGTATAGCATAGCGTACAACCCACACTGGCAGTCCCCACCGGTCCTATCCTGACCAACCGGCTGTTTACTATTTGGCCTCCTGGGATATCGATCCTAGTGGCGTAAGAACCTCAAGCAGAGCCGCCACAGGGTGAGAGGTGAGAGACTCAGAGAGTATGAAACGGAAGTGGGGTAGGGGGGGGAGACGAAGTTGGATATGGAGCAAGATACGGGTTCAGAGAGTCAGAAAGAGAGAGACAGAGAGGGGAGTAAGAGGGGGGGGGGGGGTGAAAAAGGGTACGGCCAACAGGGAGAATGAGTTTCGACCGCGAGCGGATGGCAACCCTGCAAAGTCGCTTCTGTCAACCCGAAGACGTTCATCTGACCCCGAGGTGCTACCACTTGAACAAATTGACTTTGAGACGAAGTCGCGACCTGGGTAATTAATCCAGGGATTTGAAGATCGTCAGCATTTCACAAAAAGTCACATAAGGGACAAGATTCCACCAGAATTCATCAACTCATAAGCAATTCAAGAGAAAGATTTATATTTGGACTTTTAAAACATTTCATTGAATTCCTACCACAGAAAAAACTAAGAATAAAATTTGTTGCAGGAAATTTTTCAGAGCGATAAAGTTTTGTTCAGCCAACTTCGCGTCTTTCAAAATACATGTGTTTCTCATGGAAAAAGAAAAGAAAGTTTAACCGATATTTGTGTAAAGTTTATCCTCTGAAGTTAATTTTTGTTGCGATGAATATTTCGTCGGAAATCGATGTAAAGTTTATCTTCTGTTTTTTCTGTGACTTTTTTCAATACTTTGTATGAATATTGGTTATTTTTCTCGTTGTTTATCTTTTAAACAAACGACTACTATAATATTCCACAAATTAATCAAGTTTTTTTGCGCTAGAAGCGCCATCAATTGCAAGAAACTAGAAATGTCAGTAGTCTTCTAGTAATCTAGTGGCCAACTAATGAAACTCACAAATATTTCATTCATAAAAATGAACTGGGATTGTTGCTGGACTTGGAAGAAATAGTTTGGAAATTACTTGACTTATATAACTACTGAATTTAAGTATTTGTTAACATGTGCCTCATATTATATTTATACTTTACTACATGCTCTAAAAATCCGAAGCTTTATAATACTTTTAATTATTTAATGTAGATACAATAAACTACTTTAATACTATGGAAAGAATTTTAGAATAAACTCGTGCTCTCTCTACTTGGTAGAAATTCCCGCGGACTTTTTACAGGAGCCGCCGAGCTATCCTTATCCTTGGAAACCCGTGACTAACTTGACAGACGATCAATAGAACCTTTAGTTTAGGCTTTCGGACCACTTTCTTCACCTGAGGTTAAAATTTATTTTCCGGAATATATATAAATTTCTAATCTTGGGATGTGATTTTTTACATTTAAAGTGTCCACAAAATAAGACATTTATCGAGTGGTAAATTGACGTATGATATATGCCTATTTAAAAATAGAATGAAGAAGAAACTGTTTCACTCCTGAAATAGATTTTCGTATGTAAAAAATAAAAGAATACAATCAGACATTTTTTCTCAAATTATGAAAAAAAGTTGGAACCTATCTTACATTAATACAGAATGTTCACATTTTCGAATGCGCTGCTATAATGCAAAATATATGCCCTTCCTTTTTTTCTTTTATAATAACTAAAATTGAATATCATTAACATTTTTTATCCGCTAACCAAAAGTTATATATATATATATATATATATATATATATATATATATATATAATGAAACATGAATATATATAACATATAATGAATATAATGAAACAATGAAACCACCAAAACACCAAAATGTTGTTGATGCGGTTCAAGATAATCGAACGCGCAGAGCACCCGACAATGGGTCGGCAAACAATGCCGATCAGCCTCGAGTTCGGGGTGCTGAGAATAATTTAGATGGAAACACGACGACGAACCGGCGAAACGCCCACATTGAGTGGACGGATCGACTCAGGGATGACATGCTAGACTGCTACGATGCCAGCATTATCCCTGTTCGCGGAGGCGAACAAATTCAAATTGTTTAAACAATTTTTTTGTCTACATATTTTGAATACTTTTGAGTATTTTGAATACTCTGAAGTGTTTAAACAAATTAAAATTGGTTACAAAATTGAATATTAGTTAAAAAATGACTTATTATTCTTAAATTATCGATTAATGATTTTTTTTTTAACTTTTAAAAAGCGTCAATAAACTGCAATATTACGTACAATTCAAATTTGTCACTTACGGGATTTTCTTTGGGACCAATAAGAGTGGCTTAAAATTATTCAACCTCAAAATTTATGATTGATTCTTATTCTCTGACGAATTCTGAACAACATACTGAAACACGGAATTATTTATAACATATTATCGCGTTTAAATATTAGATTTACAAAAAGCTGACTTTTTCCCATGTTAAATCAATGGGAAACTTCATGTTCTCTGCGCGACCCCCCAGGTGCGAAATTGGGTCGGCTGCCAGAGATTGACCATCGGCCCAAAGTCGGCCCTGCTTTGGTAACCGATCTATGGTAACCAGAGTTGGGCCGACTAAGGTGTTTTCACGCTGCCATGGTCCCACCGACATTGGCAACTGACGTCGGCAGCGGGCGAAAAGCCGACTGTCGGCCCAATTCTGGCCCAACTTTGGGACGACCATCGGATGAACTGTGGCAGATTGGTCGGTACGACCGCAAGAATGCGGTCGGTCCAACTGTGCATACAGCAGTCGGTTAGACACAAGTCAGTTTGATGCACCCGACGGTCGGTCAAACCTTGGCCCGAGTATGAACAGACCGTCGGATAAACTCTGGTTCATTGTTTCAAAAAGACCGTGAAAGTACGGTCGGCTCGACTCTGGGCAAGAGATGGCCCGATCATCGGCATAACATTGCATTGTATAAATCGTCATTATGCACCCGACGGTCGGTCAAACCTTGGCCCAAATATGGGCCAGCCGTCGGATATACTAGGGTTTAAAAAAAGTTTGAAGAAATGTTTCAAAAAAATTTTTTTTTAAATTTTTTTGATAGGAAATTTTTGAGAACAAACATTTTGGAAAAAAAAATTGTTTGAAGAAAAATTCTTGAAAAAAATTTGTTGAAAAAAATTAAAAAGGAAATTTTTAAAAAAAATTTGTTGAAAAAAATGTGTTGAACAAAAATTTAAGGGTTTCCGCCCGGGGCTACGAAACCCTAAAAATTTTAATCGATTTAAATTATGTATTTAAAATTTTTTAAATTCATATTCCCGTTAACAGATAATTTATTTGACATCTACATGATGTCATATAATAATACAAAAATTAATGAGAAAAAAGAGTTAACAAATTATTTTTCTTAACTGCTTTGAGCTGTAGCTTATGAGGATGGTTTTTTCATTGACTTTGAATTCTTTAGGTATAGAGTAATGGGTAAGACTCCCGACTGCTAGGCGATAGATTCAGGTATAGGCGAAGGTTCGATACCCCGTAGCGTTAGAAATTTTATTTGTAATATAATGTTTAAAAATGTAATATATGTATTCATTCTAAGCAGGACCATTAACATTTATAGTCAAAATACTCGCAATCAATTATTATTTATTTTTTGAATACCACTTTGTTGTCCAAGGTTGGGCCGACATCATCTTAATAGATGGCCCATATATGGGACCAAATGTCGTACCGACCTTGAGAAGCCAAAGGCGGTTGACCGTTATCATTTAGCTGGTTGGCCCGAGCAGTGGCGCACAAAGTTGGACCGACCGTCCGACGGTTGGCCCGACCGTGGGCCGACGGTCAATTCGCACGTGGGCCCTAAATATTAACCGATTTTGCTCAAATTTGGAGATTTTTTTGCATCCGAACAAAAATGCGGAGTGAGAGCAGAGAAATTCGAGAAAGAAAATCCACCAAGTATAAATAAGGACCACCCTAGTCTACATGTACCGAAATTTCGGTACAAATATGGGTATGTCTACACAAAAATCTAGCTATTCGTACCCAAATTTCAGTCGTTTTGAAATAATGAACCCTAGTATATCCGACGGCTGGCCCATATTTGGGCCAAGGTTTGACCGACCGTCGGGTGCATCATGATGACTTATACAATGCAATGTTATGCCGATGGTCGGCCATCTCTTGCCCAGAATCGAGCTGACCGTACTTTCACGGTCTTTTTGAAACAATGAATCAGAGTTTATCCGACGGTCTGTTCATACTCGGGCCAAGGTTTGACCGACCGTCGGGTGCATCAAGGTGACTTGTGGCTAACCGACTGCTGTATCCAGAGTTGGACCGACCCGATTTTTGCGGTCGTACCGACCAAACTGCCACAGTTCATCCGATGGTCGGCCCAAAGTTGGGCCAGAATTGGGCCGACAGTCGGCTTTTCGCCCGCTGCCGACGTCAGTTGCCAATGTCGGTGGGACCATGGCAGCTTGAAAACACCTTAGTCAGCCCAACTCTGGTTACCGTAAATCGGTTCCCAAGGTAGGGCCGACTTTGGGCCAATGGTCAAGCTCTGGCATCCGACCGAATTTCGCACCTGGGCCGTTCAGAACGCGGCAATTCTCGAGTTTGCGCAGTGCAGGTAGGCCAGCAGGTGAAGAGAAAATAATCAAGGCGGGTGCTCAAAAAGCATTAGATTAATGAAATAAAAAAAAATAAAAAAAAATACTTTTTTATTATTAATATATGTATAATTTGATATTCTTTAATATATCTTAATTATCAGAACAGACCAGTGCACTAGTGCGCATGCGTAGCGCAGTGAGCCGTAACCGAACTGCAAAGTTCGTGCAACCGAACTGTTACAACCAGACAAGTTTGAGTTGTCACAACCATACCAGTTCGGTTGCCACAAACCATCGCCCGGTTCAGGCAACCAAAATAGTGCCAACCAAACTTAGTTCAGTAAGAGCAACCAAACCATTTCTTTGCGTGTCCTTGAAAAAAATGATTTTTTCTACGAAATCATGTTTCAAACATATTAAACGTAATACTCTAATAAACATTTAAGAAAAATCAGTAAATTTAAATTATTATAATTGCGCAACTAACTAAATACTTGTTGCTAACGACATAAAATATTTTATTCTTATAATTTGTTGTGATTCTCAATCACTTTGAAACCAATTATAAATTGATTTTATGAGACAAATGAATACCTACATGACTGTCAAATATGCAAAATGTCATTAATTATTTATAAAAACGTTTATAACGACTCATTAATTGACAATATTTCGTAATTTTCGACCATGAATATTAATCTCACACAAATTTTCAGCATTTTTAGTTAAGAAAAAATATTTTTCTGTGATTGAGCATTATATAAATAATTTCTGAAAATTACGTTGAATCTTGAATTAAATACTTTTGTTCATTACGTGTGACGGCAGTCATTAAGATGGCCAATGAGTTAATTTAACCTGAGTAACAAACATTTGTTAGTTTATTAGCATAAAGTTTATACAACGTCAATGTATAGTCTTCAGTTCGAAGATTGTAGGCTAAAAAGATTCAAAGTAGGATCAGCATTGAAGGAGAGGTTAAAAAGCGTCAAAGTAGGATCTTGAGTTATAAAAATGTAGGCTCTAGATTCAAAGTACACTGGAACCTGGATTTGAGCACGGTTTCGGTTCTGGCCTTGGACTCGATTCCAGGGACTCCGAACGTAAACATCAGGGCCGTATGGACACTAACAGTGAACTGAAGCAACGTGACGCAGTTATCCAGTTAGGCCGTTGGGGCACAGCGCTTTATCGCTATGCAACTGGTTTTTCATGCATCATACTGTTTTTTCATGCATCACTGAGCACGGCACATCCCCCCGCGGCTCCGCTAAACGGAAACCGCCGCGCAGCATCAGATCTCGGAACGCACAAATCCAGTTTACTGAAATCCGGATTCCAGTGTAGAGAGGTGTTACAGCGTTAAAGTAGATTCTTGAAGATGAAGACTCTGGCCTCTAAAGATTAAAAGTAGGGCCTATAGATTGAAATGGAGTCAAAGGAGGCTCTAATGTTTCATTCTCTAGGAGTTCAAAGTTTAAAGTAGGGGCTATATGTTTAAACATCGTCAAAGCAGGTTCCAATAAGGAGCTGCAGGTTCAAAGTAGGGTCTAAATTTCGATATTGGTCGCGTTTTCAGTGCCGCTTGGTGGTAGTGTAATGCAATCTGACAGACTTTGATGTTGACGGTAGAAGTAAATATTTTTTACAGTTGGCAGTTAAGGCAGGCTTTAGGGCTTATAATTCACTATCTTGGGCAGTTTTCAAATCATCTGTTTTGAAGATCAAATTTATAAAAGAAATACAAAATTGAAAATAAAAAAAAGTGCGAGTTACAAGCATACCGACACGAAAACACAGTCGGCGGGAATTGCTTGCGATTTGCCGGAAACTCCAAGCCAGCAGAGCATTCTTCGATCGGATTCAGCCGTTAAAACTGGTCTGACTTGGAAACGATAAGTGAGAGGAACGAAAACGAAAGAAACGTCACGGTGAGGGTGGATCAGTAACCAGGACCGTCTTTAATAAGAACTGTGCCCTCCACTTTTTTTTTCGAATTTATGCGAACAAAAGTATTTTATTTAATTACATAAAAATACACATTTTAAAATCCAACACCGTATTTCTAATATTATTAAGAAACAAAGAATTATATTCGAAATTACATATATAAGTCATACAGAGTCTTAAATCTAGCTTTTCTAAATAAAGAACTTTTAAATACAAGCGTTCAATAATAATAATATAATGTATGATCAGAATGAAATACTTTTCTTAGGACTATTCTCAGAATTATTCCAAAGTTGAGCTAATTGAAATTGAAAGCAGCTCTTTATGCACGTAAGCCCTATCCCAGGGCATCGAAAATGCCCGAGGGGCTATTCATTCGGAATTCAAGCCTGAAATCAGTGAAATAAAACGTGAACTCGTGAATTCAAAACTGAACTCACTTGCACTCACTGAGCAGTCATGAAAATGCATCGCCATGACAACACATGCATCGCATTCTTTCGCAAGCGTAGAAGGGAGACGCACGATGAGTTCCTACCTGAGTTCAAATCTGAGCTTACTTAATTCAGAAGTGGAAATCAGAGGAGATCAGGTGAATTCACGGATGTCAGCGTTGTCTGATTTCAGAGTGAATCGCCCCTCGAAAATGCCACATAGTTGACCTTGACTGCTAAAATTTTCTTACGATTTGTTTTCAAAACTGAAAAACATAGAACATAACATAACATAGAGGTTCTGGGAAAATTTCAGAATATTTTGTCCTAACGTTTTTGAAGGAGAGCCCTGAAAGTACGAAAGAACAGAGAGCTCTGATAGGTTAGACACGTTTTCAGTTAATCGACGTGAAGCTAGAGGGTCTTCAATGGGCGTGCATTCTTCGTATGTACAGCTGTTTGTATGAATTTACACTGATAATACTTCGAAATTCTGATAAGATTTGATAATGGAACATTTTTTAGGTTCTTTAGGTTCTTTTTTATTTGTATGCTGATGACGCATTACATGCCTTGTACAAATTTTAGGACACGCAAAGTGCTTTGTGTATCTTTTTATGTTTTATTTTTTAACTTTTTCGACTTTCCTCATTTATAAACAATCGTTTTTTGCAATAAATATTAATAATTAATAATTTTTATAAACACAGTTAGACGTAGCTTTCTCTTACGAATCCAACAATACCAAAAACTTATTTTTCATAAAAATGTCGCTTATGTATCCTTTTAGTTTGTACGGCAGAATAGGTGAAGCATTTTCTTAAACTTCTGGTACCAGAAATTTCAGACTGAGAACTGGTAATTAAGGAATCGGGATCCACGATGAATATATTTCGGGCCCCTTCACGTGCCTTTCCAGACTGAGCCCTGAACTGGGCTCGGAGCAGCCACGTTTCAACCGCCACTGTATTCATTTCCTTTTTTTTCGAATCCCATTTTTCTCCGTATATATATATTTCAGCAGCGATTAAGAGCTTATCACTGCTTTTGCCACATACTTTACTTTGATTAATAAGAAAACATTTAATTATTGTTGAAAATGCCTGGAGTAATATCTCTTCGTTACATTATACTCTCCAAAATAATTATACTGTATAAGTTTTATTCTTTAATGTTCATATTGTTTAAATAAACGGCAGTAATGTGGCGGTCACCGTACCCCAGTGTATGGGGCACGCTGGTCGAAATGCAACACCCATCAATTCATTAAATGTCGAATAATGACGTGATTAAAAATCAGTTTTGAGTAATAAAATATATACCCTGATAATGTGAGCTTGACTTTAAAAAATACACACATCAAAACTGAATGATTTTAAATTAAAACGGAACATTATCCAAGTAGACATTTTCAAAAAAGGTCAAAATATAGCATCTAAAGCTTGAAATTGGAAATTACTTGAAATATATTTAACTATTTGAAACTGTAAAATTTGAAATCTGATACAATAACAAATAAACCTGAGTTTCAGAATTACCCATTTCCAAATCCATGATCAAGAATTAAACCATTTTAATACAACTGAATCAAGTTTAGAGAGAAAATTGCATTTTTTTTTACTTCCGAGAAATTTTAGGTAGAACAATTTGAAGTTAGGGCTCTCAAAATTAACTAATTTAAATAAATATGAATTTTAGATGCTCAAAATATATTCATATATGACAGAAGAAATTTTTGGAACCATTTTTATTCTATTAAAAAACTTGTATAAATGATAAAATTATACGTAATACAAGACATTTTTCTTGATACTATAGCAACTCAAAAATGAAAAATTTGGAACGCTTATGCATTCATAATAGTTGATTCTTGAAAGCTATCTACTTATTAACTTAAAAGTGTACAATGTTAATTTAACAAATTTGTAATGATAACTGAAATTATTGTTTGATTGGTAACATTATAATTTAAAATTATTTATACCGTCAACCGGGGAAATTATTATTTGAAATTTTAATAGCAGTGAAAATTGGTGTAAGGCTAGGAGGCTAGGCAGAATAAGTTATATGGTTACCTTCTACAGTTCAACACGGGAGTTAGGCCCGAAGGTGGCCTGGAGTCGGGATAGGTAAAAGGCCTCTATTACATCCTGTGGGGGATGAGAAGGCAATCTGTCGGCTAAGCCGCCTCTTATTACCTCGGTAGAGCCGTCACTGTCGCCCGACAAAATCCGCGTGAAAATATATAATACCTACACAGGCACACAAATCCACATATGCAGAGGAAGCATCTCGTCGGTATGATAAGAAGGTAAAGGAAAGCCAGAAGATTCATGAATGTGCGCTTGTCGGGAAGCAACCTAGCCGATAATAATGTTTTAATGAAAAAAAATATCTCTGCTAGTAACATTTTTAGTAGAAGATCTAATTTACCGACCAACGAGGTAAGTAGCAACATTCAATTGCCACTGCGAAAAAATCTTTAAATGGGTAGGTATCTAACAAAAAAAGCAGTAAAAACTGCGAATTTTGTAATCAGTACACTGAGAAAAATCAATGGTTGGGACAACAAAGTTATTTCATTTCTATAGCATTAACAACATTTTTTGCTGACCCAACAATAGTTTAGAGTTTAGATGAAATAACCAAAATTTTGTTTATGTGATATCATCGAAATCATTTTGTGGCCACAACCGAATACTTTCACAATGTAGTACAGTAGTTTATAAACTGTACAAGCAGGAAACAAAAGTGTATTAATAGCCTAGTACCTAAGCATTCAACAAAATTTAACCGCATGACTCAAAAACTAGCATATTGAAAATCCAAGTAAAAAATTAAAAATCAAACTATGCTGCCTAAATTCATGCCAGGCATAGCCCGAAAAAAGAACTAGCTTCCAACTTTGCCTAAAGCATATTTGGCACACCTACTCTCTAAATCTGAATAAGTTGGAAGTCACTGATTATCAGTGAAATCCCACTGATTCAAACAGCTAGAATCCGGTCACTGACAACCAGTGAAAAGTTACTTATTCATTCAGTGAAAGTTTCACTTTTGAGAGTTGGCAGCATTGCACCACGTAAATTTAGCAGTCATAATAAAATAAGATTTTAGTAGATTCAATAAAATAATCATAGTAAAAATTTAAAACCCATAAATGTGATCAAATATTTAAAAATGCGGAAAGATTTGATGCTTCTAAATGACAAAAAATCTCACATATTTCTTTACATTCAAGATTCGACTATCATGTACACACCCATTAAGTAACTACTTTTTATACGAGTTAGAGTATATTTTTCCCGCAGTAAATTCAGCACACTTACAGTACGAAAATTAAAAAATGTATTTCTTAAAAAAATTATTTTTGCTACTTAAGTAAAATAATAACAACAACGCTCTGCTTTAAAACTTAAAGGGGGGTTAGGTTGGTATCCGGCGCCGATTTTTTTGTTATTTATTGTTTTTACACAAAATTGTTCTAATTGATTGATTAATTTAATAAATAAATAAATTAATTAATAATTGATTACAATATTAGCGTGAGTTGTAAAAACACATACCCCATAGAGTATCATAATTTAGAAAATCTACCCATAGAATGCTTCGCCATATGACATATAGTTTAAGATATTGGACTTTCTCGCTGCAAGCATCTTGTTTTGACATTAAATTCTATTAAGAATCATCAGTGTTATTCGAAATAACCCCTAAATTAGGTGTCATCGACCCCTTTAATATTATCAATGAATAAGAAATATATTTATTAATATAACATTTCTGTAAGTAATGGATTAAAATATTTGGTTTGGACAATCAATAATAATATAACTGATTTTTTGTTAACGATGGCGCTTGTTCTTATATTAATAAACCCTTCACAGTAAAAACTAGGCATTCATTTTTATGTGGGATCCTTTTTTGGGCGTTCTAATATGATCTCACAAATAGTATATTTTAGTATCAGTTTCTGTCTTGTTTAGTTTGCTGACTTCAGATTGATAAATGATCCGAGATAGCGAAGTAAATTGGTTCAGAGGGTGCATTGTTTCAATTGTTCCAAACTTCAATCTTAAAAAAAACAAAAAATAGATAAAAAGGCCAGAGATCGGAATGTTTTAGGTTAGACCAGTCCGGGTGCAGACTGGACACTTATAATTCTTAAGGGTGCGGTTCCAAAACTATATCCTTTAATTTCTGTGGGGTCCTGATCCATACTCGGACCCTCCTACAACCATACCTATCAAATACCGAAGGTGCCAATGTTTTTAATAAACATTATCCTACATTTCTATGCAAAAAAAATATGAAAAATTGAGAATTAAATATTCTTAAAAATTAGTGTTGAACCGTCACATTCAGACGTATCGAACTTCTCATTTCGAGCCTACTTCAATCCACGAATCGAACTTATTTTATTAGATTGGCGAATCACACTGAAGTGCAATTGTTTTGTTGTGTAAACTGTTTTAATGCCGAATTAAGTTCTAAATCAAATCCTAGTTTTTACAGTGTTGTTATGTAAAACCACCCCTAAAAAACTTTTTATGTTTTGTTTAGCAGGCAATTTTAATGATGATACATATAACAGAACTATTTAAAGAATTTTTTTAACAGTTCTGTTATATGTATCATCATTAAAAATGCCTGCTAAACAAAACATAAAAAGTTGTTTAGGGGTGGTTTTTACATAACAAGGGTTTATTAATATAATAACAAGTGCCATCGTTAACAAAAAATCAGTTATATTGTCATTGATTGTCCAAACCAACACAGAAAAAACTAAGAATAAAATTTGTTGCAGGAAATTTTTTAGAGCGATAAAGTTTTTTTCAGCCAACTTCGCGTCTTTCAAAATACATGTGTTTGTCATGGAAAAACAAAAGAAAGTTTAACCGATATTTGTGTAAAGTTTATCCTCTGAAGATAATTTTTGTTGCGGAGAATCTTTCGTCGGAAATCGATGTAAAGTTTATCTTCTGTTTTTTCTGTGAAATATTTTAATCCATTACTTACAGAAATGTTATATTAATAAATATATTTATCATTCATTGATAATATTAAAGGGGTGCATGACACCTAATTTAGGGGCTATTTCGAATAACACTGATGGTTCTTAATAGAATTTAATATAAAAACAAGATGTTTGCAGCAACAAAGTCCAAAATCTTAAACTATATGTCATATGGCGAAGCATTCTAGGGATGAATTTTCTAAATTATGATACTCTATGGGGTAAGTGTTTTTACAACTCACGCTAATATTCTAATCAATTATTAATTAATTTATTTATTAAATTAATCAATCAATTAGAACAATTTTGTGTAAAAACAATAAATAAAATCAATGTTACCTTTTAAAACACCAAAAGACTCAAAAATATAGAAGGGGTGATTTCAACCACTAAATGTGAACGTTTGCCCAAATTTTTTTTTTTTTCATAGTCTGGGATCCTCTTTTCATCTGCAAAGTAACAACAAAATCGGCGCCGGACACCAACCTAACCCCCCTTGTTAGAGGTTATGTCTCGCATGATTTACTCTGGTGTTACTGAATTGATTAGTGAAAAGTCCGGAATCACTGAATAATCAGTGAAATGTCCAACTACTATTTCAATCAGTGCATTTTTCACTGATTCATATTTAGAGAGTAGGTTTGCCTGCATTCATTCTAGGCAAACTTAGATTTGCCTAGGCAATGCGCGTATTGCGGATACGTTTTAGACAAACTCGGAAATACTGTGTGATTTCGGATTTGCCTAGAATGAATGCAGGCAAACCTAGGTGTGCCAAATATGCTTTAGGCAAAGTTGGAACCTAGTTCTTTTTTCGGGCTATGCCTGGCATGAATTAGGCAGCATATTTTGATTTTTAATTTTTTTACTTGGATTTTCAATATGCTAGTTTCTTATATTATATATATAATTTAAAAAAAGGTTAAACAACCACCGCAGGGTCCCACTGAGAGCAACCCGGGCGGAAAAATTATATATAGTTTATATAGGTATAGTGTGAAGTATTACATATAATACTCATTTGTTTCATACAAAAAATGTATAAAACAAATGAATATTATATATAATACTTCACACTATGTATAAACTATACATAATTTTTCCGCCTGGGAACTGCCATCTAAAAAATGACACCGGCTCCCAGTAGAACCGCGGTAAATCACACTTATGGCGACGTCTCACAACCGTGAGATGGGTGGTCACAGGGCACGACGAAATCACAACGACAGGCCGGCGAAACCCTCGTGTGTCTTGAGGACACGAACCGACCCAAGGATGACAGCTTTCTGCATCCATCTCGCAAGTGCCTTGGCATATTTTTGGCACGCGGGTATGGCTTTAAGGTTATGAACCAGGGATAGTTTCGCACCTCCGAGAGCACCTATCACAAGGACAATTACTTGTACCGAATATTTTGAGTACAGTCGTTGCAGCTCTCTTTTAAGGTCTTGATACCTCTCCTCCTTTTCTTTCTCCTTGGCAGTGATGTTGTATTCGGACGGAGTCAAGAATTCGATCACGAATAT
>CAKNYM010051083.1:0-16900 GCA_932195095.1 Andricus curvator
AAGGGAAATGGCTTAATGGTATAATAATAATAATAATAATAATAATGTAGCAAGGGAAGCGCAAATGTAGTTCCAGACGCGTTATCAAGAATAAATGAATCAGAAAAATCCATAGCGTCCATTTTAGCGAGTAACGTAGAAAGTAAAAATAAAGATTTTATTGATGAAATTGATGAATGGTATAACACAAAATTTAGGTAGGTGAGAAAGAAACCTGAAGAGCACGAAAAATGGCGAATTAGGGATGGACAATTATATTTTTACAGACCCGACCCCTTAAAATCATCCTTATTACCCGAAAGTAATTCGTGGAAATTAGTAATCCCCAAAAAACTTAGGAAACAAGTCTTATGCGAAGGACATGATAATAAACAGTCTGGGCATCAGGGAATTGAAAAAACTTATGCGAGAGTATCCGAAAATTACTTTTGGCCAGGGATGTACTCGGAAATATTTAAAATATATCCAAAAATGCGAAATTTGTCTAAAAACAAAGCCCAGCAATAAAAAAAATAGGTCTAATGGGAAAAAGGATGATTGAGGAGCCATGGACAGTGGTTGCCACTGATATCATGGGACCACTTCCTAATTCGAAATCCAGAAACAAATACATCTTAGTGTTCGTTGATTTATTTACGAAATGGGTAGAAATAATTCCACTCAAGAAGGCGAACGGCCCAACGATTGAGAGTGAATTTCACAACAAAATAAATACGAACGGGGGAACGCCCAGATTTCTGCTATCAGACAATGGTACCGAGTTCGTTAATAAGACGATTGGGAAACTCGCCTAGAAATTTGGTATCAGACATCTGAGAACGCCGAAATACTATCCACAGGCGAATCCCACGTAGAGATGTAATAGGTCAATAAAAATTACGATGAAGGCTTATTTAGATAAAGATCATAGCGAATGGGATACAAATTTGGAAGATTTACAATTCTCTCGGAATACGAGTAAACATTCTTCAATCAACTCCACCCCTGCGTTTCTAAATTTCGGTAGAGAATTAGAACCATTACAAACTTTGAAAAAATATTTGGAAAATTCTGACAAAATACAATTCCAAGAAACAGATAAATGGACTGATAGGTTGCGCAAATTACAAATAATTAAGGAAGAAATCCAGAAAAATCTAAATGAAGCAAATAACAAACAAGCAATTCAATATAATTTGCGTAGAAGAAATTTTGAGCTTGAGATAGGCGAATTAGTTTATAAAAGAGATAAAACCCTATCTAATAAAGACGCGAAAGGCGAATTAGTTTATAAAAGAGATAAAACCCTATCTAATAAAGACGCGAAAATAGCGAGGAAATTAAATAAAGTTTTTGAAGGTCCTTATAAAATTATTGCGAAATTATCACCAACAGTTTATGAGGTAGGTAAAATTCGTGGAAAATCAATAGGTACTTGGAATATAAATTATCTAAAAAGAATTGAACAGTAACACTGAAGTTGCATGTAGCGATAGGTAAAAAGAATGAATTTAAGACAATAGACAGACGAAGAACGGTGAAACTTCTTATTTTTACGAATAAGAAAGTTTACTTAAAGACAACTTAGGACAGAAATATTTTTCTTTATTTCAGGAAATGGCCGAGAGTTGGGAAAGACAGGAAGATCGTCGGAAGGAGGAAGAAAGCATGAAATTAAAAGTTGAGGAAGACATGAAAAGGGTAATGAAAAAAATAGAAAGAAAATGGAGGAAGATTTGGAAAATCTTAGGATTGAAATTTTGGAGGGAACAAAGGAAGTCCAATTAAGAGCAAGACAGCTGGAGAAAAAGAGACCAGAATTCTTCAATCTACAGAAAATAATAAAACTTCTAAAAGAAGATGATAGGCGCCAAGAAGAGAAAGAAAGAAGAAGAAGCGAAGATCAAGAAAGAAGGGGAGAAGAAAAAGGAGAAAGAAGAAGAAGCAAAGATTAAGAAAATTATCAACCTTTTAATAGAAAGTAAGAGATGTGAAAAAGTGGAAATGAAAATCATGAAAGAAGAAGCGAAAATGAAAAAAGAAGAAGAGGCGAAAATGAAGTCTCGAGAGTAGATCAATAAGAAAGATTGGTCAGAAGAACACGAGAAAGTAATTAAAAAGCAAAAAGAAGAAAAACCAGAGGTAGAAGAAAGAATTAATAGATATAAAGAGAAACTGCAGAGAGAAAAGGAAGAGGCAGACAGGAAAATAACAGAAGGAATTATTAAAATTGAGAAGAAAAAAATAAAAAAGACAGCTGATTTACCAGAAGAGTTGAAAATTAGAAGAGAAGAAAGACACAAACAAGAAGAAATAGAAAAAGAATTAGAAAGACAAAGGTTGCAGTAATAAAAATACATAGAATCAAACGAAAAATTTCTTCTGAAATTAAATTTAAGGAAATAAAACTATAAGTTCACTGATGAAGTTTTGAATTTACTATATGGTCCTCTATAAGATCAGGAATTTTATGTTATTTGTTTCAGATCATCAGGATTCCAGCAAGGATAGAAGAAGGCAAGAGGAGAAGGTTCAAACATTTCTTTGACAATTAGATTTAAGCTAAATTAGTTAGAGAAAGAAATACAGTTAGCCGAACAGACGAATGAACAACAAAATTAACAGAATGGAAACCATTGAGTCTTGGAAGTGTAGATTCTGTGATAGAAAAATACCAAAAAAGTTATATCTGTTCCATGATGAGTACTGCTGGAACAGGGACGAGATCAGCAAGGCAGGGCACACGGCACCAAATAAGGACAAGAAAAGATTTAAAAAGACAAAATTGGAAGAAATTCATTTTCAATTTTCTGAGATAATAAAAATTTACAATCGTTATATCTAAGAAGAAGAAAATAAGAATAGAGTAGAAGAAAACAATAACCAGGAAGGAAACAGACAGGAAAGAATAGGTTTTAACAGGGAAGAATATCTGAGCTCAGAGGATGACGACCTGTTAATCCTGTACGTGGATGAACAGGAACTCTTACTGAGTCCAAAGAAAGGCCATTGAGGGTATCTACCCCATCCCGCACTGGGGGGAGGGGGTGTAACGTGAAGTTACAGTGGGTCCCTTGCTCCTTCCGGCACTGACCTAGTTCGGAAGGGGTGAGGCCCGAATTTTGGCGATCGGGGTCGACAAATCCCGAAACTAGGCTAGCAGGAGGTTGTCGACCACAGATCGCCAGTTCTCGCTAATACGCGACGGAGAATAATACGGTTTCTCGCCGGTTAGTTTTTCGCTACCTCACCCCGCGGAATTGTGCCAAAAACTGTGTCTGTGCTTGGGAAAGGATATCCATTATTGTTTACGGGATTGGATCGTTGGATTAGCCGCATCACCCTCCACGGAATTCGGCAGTCCGGACTCCACGGACGTTTCTTCATGCTTTCCGGAACTCAACATCGTAGACCTACTGTGTATATGTAAGTGGTTCAATAAACACCATAGTGACTCATAAAATTGACCTCATAACTGAATACACCTTCACTCAGCAATTGACAAAAATGTAACCAAGACAGCTTTAGCTCAGCATGCTTATAACTATGTACTCGCATAATTTCAATTTCAACATTAATAACGTTACCATTCTCGGGTTTAAACCAAATTTAGATAAACGCCTAATTTTAGAAATGATACATACTCAACTCGACAATATAACAAATAAATTTAGAACAGATAGTCAAGGAGTCAGCAATATTTACAATAAACTTAAATATAATATTCATATTCCTATTTCTCGCAATAGCACCATAGTTGCAACATAAATTAAAACTTTACGCGGTCTTATTTTTTATTCACCTGTGCGTAGTTAGGGATGTAAAGTTTCATGAACCTTTGGTGCGACGAAGAGTATCATGAAACATTGGAGGTCTCGTGAAATATATCAATTAGGTATTTCAGATTTGGTGGGGGAAATCCAAGATGTCTGCACGCCGAGGGTCAAACAATAATACCAATCCCATGGGATGAAACTTAATTTTTTTAATAACTAGGAAAAAAATCATTTTTTACAATAATTCTATGTGGATTTTATTTTTTATTTTTTAAAAGCTATTTAATTGAATACCAAACTCGTTACAAAAAAATATATCGATTTCATTATTTAATTGAATAGCTTTTGAGAAATAAAAATATAATATCCGAATAAACTTATGGTGAAAAATCATTTTTTTGCAAGTTATTTAAAAAATAAAGTTTTGTCCTATGCAATTCGTATTATTGCTTGGCCCTCGGCGTCCAGACATCTTGCCAGCTGACGTCACAACGTGAAATATCTAATGGTTCAAATATGGCGGCGGGAAAATTCAAACTAATAAAATCAAAGAAATCCTAACCTGAACCTAGATGTCAAACCGATGTGCGCATGAGAAAAATAAATTGTTTGCCCTTCCCCCCAATATTTAATGAACATTGAAACTTTGGCCATGAAATGTTTCAATGTTTCACGTTGAAAGTTTCAAAATTTCAATGAAATGCATTTACGGGTGCGCAATAGAGCTTCAGTGTGCTTAAAGATGCCAAATAGAATTCTACATTACTTGCGGCTGCGCGTTAGAGCTCTAATTTACATAATGAGGAGTTTCCTCCTGGAAGAATGTAACGTATCGTGAATCGATAATGAAGCAATAGAGTTTACCGACATAGTAGGTGATATATCGTAAGCCTTCCTTCAATCTGCCACCAGCAGCGAAGCGCACAGGTAGCGCCGGAGTGGGAACTCACCCAGCCACCAGCGGGATAAGCTCTTAAATAGCTGCTCCCAACGAAAAAGTTGGTATTTCTGCGATGCGTCGGATAATTCAGGATAGATAGAAAGGATGTATAGTTCACTCGAATCTTACTCTAAATAATAGAAGATTCATTTATGATTTAGCATTGTACTAGGCTTGCGAATCATCACGTGAAAACAGTTTATTTTTATTTTGTCTAGACGGCCTTGCCTTGGAGCTCACTCAAAATATCGATTTCCTTCGCACGCTTCTCGCCAGCTGAGAGAACACGCGTGACGTCACACTGCATTTAATGCTTATAGGTATTTCGCCTCATTTTCCGGGAAAATAGTCGGGAATTCGCCGTAAGAAAATACCTGCGTTAAAGTTATTCAGAATTAGCATTTAACTGCAATTGCTTACAGTGAATCAGTTAAATATTTTGTTTTTGATATTTCCTATCCTTTCTCAATAAGAGCAAAGGCTCTTCGAAATACACGTTTTAACTTCTTTCTATTTCGTGAATATAGTCAATTCTGCTATGGCTAAAAATGATCAGAATCCTGCCTTCCAAAAGAGAATGAATCTTCTCTACCGCAAATTGGGTTTTCTTGGGCAACTTATTAAATTTAATAGAGTATCATTTAAATTCTAAGTGTAAATTTTATCTCGTTAGGTGATTTTATAAGTTCTTCCTTCCAGTAGCTTTAAGTAGGAAAAAGGTGATTTTACAGACCGGAATCACCAATTGAATTCGAGATATAAGTATATAAGAGCCACAGATTTTGATTTCGATTTTCAGCATCTATTGTATGCAAGTTTAACAGGAATAGCTCAAGAGTGATGAAGCTTAATCAAAGAGGAAGGGGAATATTTTGAATCATTAAAAAAAAGTTCATTAAACGCTTCTGGAACGAAAATATTCGCAGAAAAATAGCAAGTTTTTTAGAACACGGATTCCACGACAACCGAGGAAAATCGACCACGGTCGAACACGCGGTTAAAATGATTTCAAGTGCTAAAGATTTAATTCCTACACCTCCTGAATCCAATGTAGTTCAACAACTCTTTAGACATTATACCCAAGGAGCATTCCGTTGAAATCATGGCTTGATCATGAGAATGCAAGCCACTCTAGGCCGACAGGCTACGGTGCACAGGACACTCGGAATAGCGTCACGAGCTGTGAGAAACCGAAAGGTGACAACTGGTACCGGGCTGGAAATTCAAATCAGAACCAACCTAGAACACCCAGTAGGAAATCGCCACGGCGGTTGGAAAATCGTGCCGGATAAAGAAAAGAAACTTTAACCCAAGCTGATTGATATGAGTTTCGACAACAACATTCTGTATTTGAACAAGTTCGAAGAATGGTTAAAATCAGCCAAGATCTGGAACGGAAGAAGTGCTACTCGGTACCAGTGCTCCCAAAATGTAGCGTCTGCCAAACTGCGTATACTTCGCGAAATACGCACTATTGGTTCGGTATAATGTTAATAAAGATAAGTGATTTCCTCGTTATTCCATAGAATAAATTGCAAACAATAATTACAAATATAGAAAAATCAAAAATGCAATATTTACAGTAATTTTTCATTTCAATTACCTGAGGAACACTTGCAGTTATTTGCCGATTAAGAGCATCTCGTTCTTTTTCAAGTTCCTGAAGACGTGACTCTGCTTCTTGAAGCCTTTCTTGACTCTCGCGCAAAGAATCCATTAGTTTATCCCTCTCGTCCAGCATGGATACCATAAGTTGCTCAAAATTGGCATCTTCTCCAGAAAATTGAGAGCTTCGCTGACTGATGCTGTCTTCGACAATGGTTGGCATCACGTCACACATCATATTCCACATTTTGTGAGAAAAACTATTTTTCTGTCGTATTCCGCTCTAGGTTAATGCCTATGAACAAGTGATTATAAATATGTAAAACTATTTTTACACAATTTCTCGAAAATTTTCACCCGCTTCTTTCCCAACCATTTTTTAGACTTTTTTCTATTATTCATTATTACATTGCTACACGAAAAAAAAGTACGTTTTCAAAAGTTTACTTGACTAATCTATCAGTCCAGGATGGGCCAACTTTTTTTTCAAGATCTCGTATAATTTTTAACAAAGAGCCAGAGATGTTTTCAAAAAAGTGGTGAAAAATCATAGAATTTTTTGAAGACAGTCTAGGAACGATAGTCCTCCAATTTGTATGGCACAGATGGTCACAATATTCTAGAGAAGCATTCAATTTTTTCCAAAATATTTAGAAGCGAATACCTGCAATACGAGTAGCGCAGTTGTTACAGCGCACTGAGTCGCTCTGTTTGCGAGGTGATGACGTTCAAAACTTTGAAAGCGAAAATTTATGCTGATTTATATTTTCATTAGAAATTTATAAATTTTAATCGGAAAAATGTTTCTAATCGCTTTTCTACAAATTTAAAACTCTGTCTTTCAACATGTTATAATTTTAAAAAATCCGATAAAACAGGGCTCAGACATTATTCACACGCCCCTGGATTTTCGAGCAACTGCGTTTGGGCGAAATTTTTGCAGAGTATTCCATAATTTAGGTTAGCCATGGTTCTCAATGGTTTGTAAGAAATTAATATAATTGAAGTATGAATCTTGTAGGAATAACATTAGAAAACAAAGACATCAAAACAAATTATTTCTTTAATCGAAATTTTGACGAACTCGCCCCGCGAGCGTGCACGCCCGAAGGGCGAGTTTGTGAAATTTAGGTTGACTCACTCTACAAATTTCTAACGAAGACACTTCTAATTTCTGACATACTTTTGGCTGTATCCTAGAATGGTTGACTCAGTCAGTGAATTTTTTTACTACTAATTTTTTCCGTGTAGAATTGAAGTCCACTTCAGAGCCGTTCAAACATTACGTGATAAAATTTTGCTATAATTTATACATTTCGGGAGGTAGACAGGGTTGGGGGGGGGCTGTGTTTAAACAACGGACTGTTTCTTGCAAGGTGGCAAGGTGAGGTCACGCGACATTGGACAAAAACAAAGCAGTCAACATGCTGTCAGAAGATTTATCATTAATTTTTGCAATGTTTGGCTAAATACCTCTGGCTCGCTTCTGTTCGCAGCGCCGCGGAATTCGTGCGAACTATATAATAGAAAATCGTCACAGAAATATTACCCCCACCATGTTGAGTGATCTCACCTTCCCATCCTGGTTTTTTGCGATTATCTTGCAAAATATTAACTTTTTTAAATGTTAAAAGGAATTTTTATGCAGCATGTAAAAACATATCTAATACTTAAGTGCATAATACATTGCTTCGACCGGAAGAATAGTGCACTTATTCCAGTTATCTGGTCGGAAAAATCATGTAAATCCGTTAGTAACTTGAAAATTAATTTTTTTTTAATTTTCAAAAAAATGATGTTTCTGAAAAAAGTGCAAAAATCATGTTTTAGTAATTTGGTGTTTACCTGTACACCGCACCGTAGAGAAAAAAGTCCTACGTCAAAACTAAAGTAGATCAAATTCTGCACAAATCTAAAAAAATAGTATGTTATGCTACACGTGCGGAAAATAGTTAGTTCCACATTAGAACGAAGTTTGCTAGAAGAAATCTTTAATATAACTGCTTTTTACCACGGTTTCAGAATTGGTCACTTCCATGCCTCGAAAAGAAAACATTGCGCTATTGCGTTATAAAAAAAGTATTCTATCACCAATAGGCTAGGATTTATATTTATTCGACTTTTTTGTGACAAATTAGAACTTTATTTTTTTTCTGCGAAGCTTGAATCCTCACAGCACCATACGTAAAAATGGTTATCAGATAAATTAAAGAAGACATAATTACCAGTAATCTACAGAACAAGAACAAACTCTTAACGAGTTCAGTTTTTTGGAAATAACTCATCCTTGAATTGATGGTAAATATCATACAGAATGAATAAAAATGGTTCACAAACTTAAAAAATTCCGGTTTTTTGTAATTTTTCAAATGAAAATATGAAAATTGTGTTTTTTGGAAATATCTCGTTTCCTGGATGTCATACAAGAAAGTCAACAGGCATGAAAGTGGAATAAATTATGTCTAAATTTAAAGAAATGGCTAGCACTAGTGATGCACGTCGATTACAACGATCGAGAAATAACCACATTCGTGGAAGATACACGTTTTTTGAAATCAATATCTCGTCTTACTTCATATCGTTGAACCGAGCTGCTCGCATCGAACGATCATGATCGAGAATTTGATTAAAACATAATAATAAGCGTCGAGAAGTGTCATTTTAATCTTATTATTTTCATTGTTATTATTTCTACAGTTATTTATAATTTATCATGAAACTATTACTAACCTTTGACCACAAAGAAGAAGGGCACGTTTCATCTAATTAAATAAATTTTTTTCAGAGATTTCCTTTTTTTCTAAAGAAAAATAATACAACCTATATTTTAAAGCCTTCGATTTATAGGATATAAACTACATACATATTATTCCTTTTTAAAGAAATAATTTTCATTTTTCTGTTAGATCTGCTTACGTTAATAAATATTTTCTTTCAATTATATCTTATTAATCATATTATAGATTAATACTACTTCACGTTTAGTAATAAAAATGCTAGATACGTTTATATTAAAAGAAAAATATTTATTTAAAATTCAACAGATAAATCAACCTTCCATCATGGACTTTATTTTAGGGGCTAAAGAACAGGTGACCCACGAATTGAGACCCATTAGAGACCTAATTGGCTCGTCGCTTAATCTATTTCGATGCTTGCGAATCGTTAACGAACTTCGTGAAAAAAGTTGCTCGGATGCAACTGATGATGCCGGAATTGCCAGGAAATCTCGAGCCATGCGAGCGAGATCAGGATACTGTTTTTGATGATCTTTCCACCACTTTAAAACATCAATGGTCGCAACTGCTCGTTCTTCAGCAACGTACAGCTTTATTTCTCGTTCCCAGTCACTTTCTGATGAACCCACAAGAGATTCTTCGCTTTTCTTGTACAAAGAAAATAACTTAAGATCTTCTTCAACTTCAGAATGATGATCTATGGGTTCTACTCGAATAGGGCTCCCCTAAATATTTTTAATAAAAAAATTATTATATTTTTTTATCATAATAATATATCCTGGTGAGAACGATTTTAGGATATTTTAATATCTAGCACGGCATAATTCCCGAGTTTTGAGATCACATGGATATTGAATACAGAGTACTTGGAATGATTGAATATTCCAGTACTCTCTAAATTTGAATCAGTTGCATTTTTTACTAATTTCAATTAGGGAATGAATTCTATCTATGAATTATTTATTCTTACTGTTGAGTCAGAAAGTTTCACTGACTTATCAGTAGAAAAGAACTTATTCATAGCTTAAAATCAGTCACTGATTGAAATTAGTTAGAAATTTTACTGATTCAAATTTCGAGAGTATATGTTTGTAAGATCGGAATATTGTTGATCTTTTACTCTTAGTTGATTACCTGCTACCTTTTAAGAAAATTTAAAACGCATTTATATTTTATTTTTAAATGTTTTACTTATATAATAAGCACTTTCCATAAATCAAAAACTTTTCAAAAATTCAACATTCATGAAAATTTTTTTATAATTTTCTTCATAAGTTTTTTTAGGGCTACCTTTTGTACGGGTGCTCTGTAGTACTCAGTTCTGAAGACACTCTTAAACTTTTCCAGTGATGAAGCTTTCATTTCTCGTCCCCATGAAGTCATATCAAATGTTTCTAATTTGTGTCTTGGGTCTAAGATCAGTATCGCACAATATATCCAGTTACTCTTGCTGTAATGCTTAAGCAATTTGGCTAATCCTATGTCCAAAGCTAACAGCATATTCTCTTCTATCGGGCTTCTAACTTTTCCTTGCAATCTTTTGATCGACTTTTCAATCTTATCAAGAAGCATATTGAAACCGACAACGACCAAATTTAAGGTAGGGTACTTCTGTCCACTCAAAGCTGTCGATAAGATTTTGAAGTGTCGCAAATATTTTTGCATTTCTTGCAAAAGGATCCATTCATAATCGGAGATCGTCAGTTTTCTTAGCGCCATATTATTTTGACAAAGCAAAATAATTGGTTCTTGCATTCGTGTCCCCAAACAAACCATGTCACATGTCGAGTACCACCTGGTTGAAACGTCAATGTTTGGCGACAACATTTTGATGGCACAAACGTCGCAACTGCTTTGAAGCTTGTTTCTCCACTGCTCCGAGTTTTTGAGGAGTTTAAACAAGTTTCGTAGTTTCGAAAGTGGTGATAGAATAGGACTGGCTTCAATGTTGGTTAAAATTTTACTGGCTTCGTCATCATCATTCTGCAGTTCTTGGTTTTCATTCCAGTTTCCAGTGTCTTCTTGATCTTCTTGATCTCCTTTATTATCTTCGTCGCAAATAGTATCCAGTCCCAATACTTTCAACATTCCTTGCACTGATATATTAAGAATATGTGGATAACATTGAAAGTGTTGATTTTTGTAATCAAAGGTCATCAAATAAGACAATTCCACCATAAACCTTGAATTTGCGTTAGTGTTGTCTACCGTTATTCCGAGTACTTTCAGTGTTATTTGAAAATCTTCTACAGTTTTATAGAAGGATTTAGCAATGTCTTTACCACTATGTTGACCATGAGAAGCCACAAAGTCCACTACAAGGGAGTGCAGTTCCCAGTCGTCATCAATGAAGTGGCCAGTGATGCCATTATAACCTCGACGAGCAACCGAAGACCATCCGTCTATAATAGTGAAAGATAATTTAGACACGTTGTTCTGAAAAATTTCCATTACAGCTCCTTTCATTTTCACAAATCTGTTTTGAACCATGGATGTCATTCTGTTCCGCATTGGAACTTCAGCGGCCGGATTAAAATAATGAAAGAATTCTTGAGTCTCTTTATCATCAAAAAAGTTGAGAGTTAAATATTTTTTTGCTGCCCAATCTACCAGTTTGTCGTTAAATACTTCTTGTTGAAAAGCCTATATGAACATTATGTTTATTAATTATAAAATTTTATATATTATCAGGTTAGGCGAAGCCAAAGTAAATTAAAAAATTCGTATTTTCAGAGTTCTGGAAAAATAGCTGTTTTTAATGTTTTTTATTTTACATAAATTGTCCAATTTATAATAATAGGTTTGAATTTTAAACGTTGCTTTATTTAGGAGATATTTTTATTTTCATACTTGGGAAAGTTTTAGTTCAAATAAAAAAATTTATAAACCAATATAAATAATAAAAAACCATGGTTGGGGTTTCTGGGTTGCTTGGGATATTATAAAACCTAGGTTTGGTTATCATTACGTTTTAATGACAGAATTCGTAAAATGAATTATAAAATTTTTTAATTACTGGTTGAGTTGTGCCCACTGATGGATAAGTTTCTTTGAATTCGTTCGGGTGTTCCTTCTGCAGATGACGCTTTATACCGGTAGTGTTACCGCCTGTCATTTTGATAGTTTTTATTATGGGGGGATCTTTTAAAAGGCACAATTTACATTTCCCCCATTTGAACTTGTTCTTATCCAAATTGAACTCAAATGAATTTTGGAGCGGCTTGCCATTATGCTTCCTCCGTTTTGGTCGAAATACTGTATCGTCTTGAGCGATTCTACTATAATTGAAATTATAAATGTAAATTAGCATAATATATCACATTCAATAACTAGATAGGTTAAGATTTAAGGTTGTTTAGGTTAAAATTAAAATAATTAAATTTTCTCGAATTTAAACATTTATTTATTTATATTAATTATTATATTTAATTTACTTTGTAGTACGTTCGTTTTCCTCTTGAGTTTCATTCTGCTCTATCTCTTCAGACTCTTCTGAAGATCTTTTTTGTTTTTCACCACAGACATTTGCTGTCATTTTGACACTGACGCAGCTGACACTAACATCGAGCAAACATTTTAATTTTGAGACGATATGAGACGGAAAATGACAAAAGAATATCCGAGTAACTCGGTTCGAAAAATGCTCGTCTTTCGAACAAAATAAAACGAGATTGACGATCATCTCGCATCGACATTCAACACTAGCTAGCACTGATAGTTGGCCAATTTCTCTATAGTGTCAAAAGGGTATCCGATGCTGCAACGCAACTACGGCCATACTTGAACATTTTTGTGGCATATTACTAACCACGGTGAGCCTCAACCAACTTCAAGCAAAACTTCTTACTCAACGCAAGTTCTTTGCAGGATTTAATTCTCTGATGGTGCCTTAATATTTTAAGACAGAAATAGAAAAAATCGATCTAGCCCTTTTTTTGAAAATTCAAATTTTGATTTTTCGAGATGTTTTTTTTCTAATAAAAATTTTTAAATTATATGCACGTTTTTATACATAAAATATATAGTGAATAATTTCCTATAAGCTTTTGTTTGAAACGAAAACTGGGTCTTCTATAGAGGTTTTGAAGCCCTATTTGTGCTACGAAAACCTCTATTGAAGCCCCAGTATTCGTTTGACACAAAAGTTTGTAGGGACTTTTTTACCACATTTTTTATTTATAACAACGCACACATAATCAAAATTCTTGATTAGAAAAAAAAATCTCAGAAAATAAAATTTTGAATTTAAAAAAGGGCTCATCGATTTTTTTCTTTCTTGGCTTAAAATATTTGGGAAACATCAACTAATTGAATTCTCCAGAGAGTTTTTGTTGAGTAACAATTTCTGATAACCTTAGGACAAATAAACCTATTTCCGCTACAAAAACCTCCACAGAAGACCCAGTTTTCATTTGACACAAAAGTTTATGGGAAAATTTTTACTACATATTGTATGTATCACAGTGTACGCCCTGCCGATTGAACGGCACTGAAACAGCACACAAACGGCATTTCCCAGTGCCGTTTCAGTGCTGCTTGTTTAAATCTACTCAGGTTCCAGTTTTAAATGCCTACAGACGTTTCCTTTATACCTGCGACTAGGCTACCAAGCAGATAGCTGAAAGGAATTAAAATTTAAACACTAAAATTTGTAAAATTTTGAAATTACGACTTCGAAAATTAGAAATTCCGAATCTACGAGTTTCCAGAATAGTATTACACATATATTTGAAAGTTCGTCAAAAGGACAACGGCGGGATTTCACCGGAAGCGGGTGTCATTCTACAAAATTGCACCCGCTTCCAGCGAAATCACGGTAAAATTTCAGCTGTAACCACGTCTCACGACAGTGAGAAGTGGTCTCACCCCGCAAGTGTCTTAGCATTTCGTTGATACGCAGAGATGCTTTTCTGGCTATCAGGCAATGAAAGCTTGGCACGTCCAAGAGCACCGATGATCAGGATGACCAGCTTAACAGAATATTCCGGGTATAACCGTCGCAACTCCCTTATAAGGTATTTATACCTCTCTTCCTTTTCATTCACTTTGGCTGTGATGTTCTTATCGGCTAGTGCCGAAAATTCGATAACGAACACGGTTCGCTTCTCGAAGTCAAGGAGAACTATGTCAGGCCTCGAGTGCGCGACAGAAACAATTGTCGAGAATATGAAGTTCCAGTATATGCGGCACTTCTCATTTTGGACAACTGATTCTATTTCCCTAAGAACGTTTGGCGGAGTGGTATCAGGGCTAATGCTGTAAGAATTACAGAGATGGTAATAAAGCACGTTTAGTGCCGCATTGTGCCTTTGGATGTACGTCGTTCCCGCATGAGTTGGACAACTAGATAGTATGTGTCCTAGGTGCTCGGGGTGTGCATGGCACGCTCTGCAGCTATAGTCGGGAAGTTCTTGGCTTTAAATGTGGCGACGGTATGCTAAAGTTGAAATGACAACTTCTTGACACATAAAAATGAAACCCGCCGTGCCCGACTTTAATCCCGGTGATTTGAGAAAAGCAAATGCTACCTCATACGGCATCGTCTGATCCTTCACGTTTCTGTGGAAGAGGCCGTACATCATGTTGTCGAGGACCTGTTCAGGGAAGTTTTTCTCCTGTGCTTTCTTGACCCGGGCCTTCAGGAGTGAGTACTCGAGATGAATAATATCTGATGCATTTGGCTCACCGCTGATACTGAAGTCAAGGCCAAGTGCTTCAGCAGCCTCATCCGCTACTTTGTACAAAAACGCTCCTGTGCCCATTTCTTCGTGTTTCCTGACCATTTTAAGACGAGGGTCTCGCCCATTTGCGACTACATGTGCTGTGCTCAGAATAATCCTGTTGTGAAGACATTCAAGATTCAGTATTCCGCGACCACTCCAAATGAATAGAGTTCTACCGGGACGGCAAGCATGTTCACTACAGATACTTTGTTCCTCGCCGACAGTTCGGAGGACCAAATCTGCCGGATGAGACGTATGTATCTGCTTCCGAGAGTATCCTTCATAGATGTCACGTCCTGAATGCGGCTCTGTGGCACGCCGACGTATGTACACGTCGCTCCAGCGCTAAGGTGTCGTATAGCGCTTCTGTCGACGAGCTAAGGGTCTTAGGAGCTAGATTCAGTTGCTCTTCATTTTTAGCAGAGATCTTGAGATCATCCATGTAAAATACATGAGTGACCTTATGCTTTTGACTTCTAGTTTTGTCGCAGAAGTACCCTTGGGAATGACGAAGTGCGAGAGATAATGGCAATAATGTGAGGCAAAAGAGGAGAGGGCTCATGGTGCATCCTATCAGCGTTACCTATCGATGGCCTGGATTGATTACCCGAAAGCTTTCGACTCAACCTCCCATAGACTTATCATATGTCTGTTGGAAAGCTTAAGGGTTCATCCACACATCGTGAGGTGCATAAAGAGATTAATGCCGCTTTGGAAAACCAGATTTACTATCTCATCTGGAAAACATCGTGTGATCAGTAACAGTATCACCTTTCAGAGAGGCGTGTTTCAGGGCGACACCATGAGCCCTCTCCTCTTTTGCCTCACATTAATGCTACTATCTCTCGCAGTTCCCCATTCCGTAGGGTACCTCTGCGGAAAACCTGGAAATCGAAAGCATAAGGACACTCATGCATTTTACATGGATGATCTTAAGATCTATGCTACAAATAAAGATAAACTACATCTAGCTCTAGACATTGTCAAAGAGTACACTCAAGAGATTGGAATGGAGTTCGGGTTAGAGAAATGCGCCAAGGTTTATTTGAAGAAAGGAAAACTTAATGGCATCCCCGAAGACACTGAGCTCGTCGACAGAAGCGCTATACGATACCTTGGCGCTGAAGAGACCTACACATACCTGGGCGTGCCACAGAGCCGCATTCAGAACGTGACATCTATAAAGGATACTCTTCGATGCAGATACAAACGTCTCACCCGACCGATATGGTGTTCAAAACTGTCGGTGAGGAACAAAGTATCTGCGACGAACATGCTTGCCGTCCCTGTAGTACTCTATTCATCGGGTCCCGAAAGGTTACGCACATGAACAAAAGCATGCACCTTAAGTCTTCTGTTCCGCAACTTTACATCTCACGCCGTCAAGGTGGTCAAGCATCCAGGACACATACTATCTAGTTGTCCAGCTTATGCGGGAACAACTTACATCCAAAGGCATATTGCGGCACTAAGAGTGCTTTATTACCATCTCTGTCACTCTTACGGCATTAGCCCAAATACCGGTCCGCTAAACGCTCCTAGGGAAATACAGTCAATTGTCGAAAATGAGAAGTGCCGCATATACTGGAACTTCATATTCTCGACAATTGTTTCTGTTGCGCACTCGAGGCCTGACATAGTTCTCCTTGAGTTCGAGAAACGCACCATGTTCTTTATCGAAATTTCGGCACCAGCTGACAAAAACGTCATAGCCAAGGAGAAAGGAAAGAAAGAGGTATAAAGACCTTATAAGGGAGTTGCGACGGTTATACCCGGAATATTCTGTTAAGCTAATCGTCCTGATCATCGGCGCTCTTGGAGGTGCCAAGGTTTCACTCGTTAATAGCCTGAAAAGCATCCCTGCGTGTCAACAAAATGCTGAGACTCTTGCGGGGAAAATGCAGAAGGCGATCGTCCTTGGGTCGATACGTGCCCTCAGGGTACAAGAGACTTTTGCCGGATCATCGTATTGAATTCGTCGCAGACTATAACCACCTATCTTACGGTCGTGAGACGTGGTTACAGCGGAACTTTTACCGCTATTTCTCTGAGAGCGGGTGCAATTTTTCAGATTAGCACCCGCTCCCGGCGAAATCCTGCGGTTGTCCTTATGACAAACTTTTAACTATATATATATAT
>CAKNYM010051083.1:21900-57862 GCA_932195095.1 Andricus curvator
AAAAAAAAGAAAATCCGAACCTCAACTTGCATCTTCGATTTTTTTGTTCCTTTTGGATTAGAAATATACCTCCTCGAAGGAGAAATAAATTGGATAATATTTAGAGGTCGCTCATCGTGAATTTGTCTGTTTTCAACAGAAAAGTCGATTTTTCTCAGAAACGGTAAATCATAACGCAAAATTGTAAAGAATATAAAAGATGCGTCTCATTAAAATGAGTATTTTTTGTACATAAGAATTATTGAAATTATACATAGTTAAGGAGATATATGAAGAAAATTGTTATAAAGAAGCATTAATCATCTATCCACGTACTAAGAGGTCTTTAATACACATTTAAATTATTATTAGGTCCTTGAAAAAAATGCATATAAAGAAATTTTTTTAAATAGTAATGTTGCATATTTTTTTAATTTTAAACATCTCACAATTTAAAGGTAACTGTTTCTATGATATTTATATAATACCTTTATGTAAGGAGTGAATGAAGCTTTCTATTGTTTCACAGCCAGCTATGCAGAATCTCTCACAAAATCGAAAGTAGAAAAGGAAAAAATATAAATGTTGTAAAAGATCATAGAAAGAGTTACCTTTAAATTGTGAGAGGTTTAAAATTAAAAAATATGCAAAATCATTATTTTTGAAAAATTTGTTCATATTAATGGTTTTCAAGGACCTAAAGATAATTTAAATGTGTATTAACCCTCCGTTCACAGAATTCTTTTTCCCAACTTCCGTTTACAGACAGAGTCTTTTAAGCCTGAGTCAGTTTTTGAACTGTTTCTGGCCTTCAAAAAAAAAAAAAACTGGAAAAATTCTGGGTTACTTAAAGCATTTATTACATGATTCAATTGTTGTTAATGGTAATTGTTACAAACTTTTTTAATCAAAATCTTTTCCTGTAAACGAGATATTCCAGTTTAAAAAATTGGCTGTGCCTTAAAAGCCCCTGTCTGTAGACGGAGGGTTAAATACCTCTTAGTACGTGGATAGATGAGTAAAGCTTCTTTATACAAATTTTCTTCATATACCACCTTAACTATGCATAATTTCAATAAAACTTATGTATAAAAAATGCTCATTTTAATGAGATGCATCTTTTATATTCTTTACAATTTTGCGTTCTGATTGACCGTTTTTCGAAAAAATTTATTTTTCGGTTGAAAACAGACCAATTCACGATGGGCGAATTTTCGAATTTCATACCCACCTAGGAGTCAAATTATTCCTAAGCGTAATACAACCCTACTCCTTTTTTAAATTTTTTGAACAATTATTAGATAGTGCGACTCGCATTGTTAGTTCTTATGGTGTTTTCGTCATTTTAACACTGGCAATTTTTTTTTCAACTTTAAATTTAAACCACTTAAGGAGGAACATGCGATGAGTAAAATCCAAGATTCTTTAATGTCCTTTAAGTATGTTAAACTAATATTAATTTCGCGTCAGTTTGCAAAAAATAATAATTTTTTTACCACCGTTTGTAGAAAATATAAGCGTTTAAATAAACATTATGTGTTATGGACCTAACCTAGAGGAATCATATAAATCGGAGATTTCTGTTCGAAAATCCAAGACATTTGATCACAAAACTGATTAAATTGAAAAATCAACTTTCTTAGTTCCGGCAAAAATAAGAACCTGGGATCTCACCACAGTTTAATATTTATAAAATAATTTTGAAGTCGAATAAATCAGCTGTCAACAAAAAAACTAATGGAACGTGGCAACGTTGTTGCTTGCGGTTGCTTTTTAGCAGACGATTGTAGCAGACGCTTCGAAATCCGAACAAGGCCTGCCAATAAAATTGGCGGAAGTAATTCAAATTTGAAATATCGGAATTACAAATCACGGAGAAAAACCCAATTAATTTATAAGTATCCATGAATAATTTTGGATTTTTTATTTTAATATAATAAATCATAATAAATAAATAATCGGAAATTTGTTTCATTTGAAATTTATGATATAAATAGATAATACTTGAATGTCTCTGCGTAGGTATTATAACAAAAATAATTCTCACAAGAATCCTGTAAATATAAATTTGGACTAAAGTGGGATTCTTTTAAATTTTGAATTTAAAATTTGTTACAAAACCAATACCTATAAAAATTCTGTAAATATAAATTTGGAATTAAAAAAAAAAAAGATATTATTACGTACACAAATTCCAAATAAATTTGGATTTTTTTTTAATTTTGAAAATTATAACAAAAACAATACTCATAGAAATTCTGCAAATAAAGAGAGATTTTGTAAATTTCAAATTTGAAATTTATAACAAAAAAAAAATACTTATAGAAATCCTGTAAATATAAATTTGGAATAAAGTGTGATTCTTTTAAATTTTGAATTTAAAATTTGTTACAAAACCAATATTTATAAAAATTCTGTAAATATGAATTTGGAATAAAGTGGGATTTGTCAAAGTTTTCAAATTGAAATTTATATACATATTAAAAACAATACTTCAATTTTGAATTTGAAATTTATAACAAAAGTAATATCTATAGTAATTCTACGTAGGTATTTAAATTTTGAATAAAAAAGAAATATATTATTACGTACATAAATTCGAAATAAATTTGGAATTTTTAAAAAAATTTGAAATTTATAACAAAAACAATACTCATAGAAATTCTGCAAATAAAGTGAAATTTTTTAAATTTCGAATTTGAAATTTATAACAAAAAACAATACTTATAGAAATCCTGTAAATATAAATTTGGAATGAAGTGGGTTTTTTTTTAAATTTTTATTTTTAAATTTAAAACACAACAATACTTAAATTTTGTATTGGAAGTTTTTAACAAAAACAATACTTGTAAAAATTCTGTATATATAAAGTTTGAATAATCTGGGACTTTTTTAAACTTTGAATTTGAAATTTATAACAAAACCAATACTTATAAAAATTATCTGTATATAAATTTGGAGTAAAGTTGGATTTTTGTAAATTTTGAATTCTATAACTAAAACAATATCCGCAAAATAAATAAAAAGAAATACATAAATATTTACAAATAAACGTGCCTAAACCACTATTGACATTGACGTCGAAAACGTCTTTGTTGTACACATTATCTGTTTTATACTTAGAAGTACGAATTTTATAATCCAATAAACATAAGTGACATCTTACTGTCATGGTTTTTACACACATACTACAGCTGACTACTACGAAAGTCAAGATGCTGTATATATTCCGCAACGTTGCCACGTTTCGACGTAATTTTACAACTTACAAAATAATTCATAATATTATGTTTTCGAACAAAAAGAAAAACTAATGTTATTAAGAAGCATGATCTATATCACTACAACAACTTACGTATTAAATGGTTTTGATCGGAGTGTTTTATAATAATATTTTTTTAACTTTTCGGGGTTGGTACGACTGAATTTTTAAATTTTGTTTTGTAAATTCTTCAGTCATTTTACATTTGATTTTTTACATTTTGCGAATATTTGACTCCCATTAAACTAAAGAATTTTTTGATAATACTCATGTATTTTATATCAGTCTATTTATGTACTTTACCACAAACGCTCACATGATTCAAAAGTTGCGCATGTTCCTCCTTAATGTTTACCGATTTTACTTCTATTGGGGAAATGGTTTCATCATAGACTGAAAAAGAATTTTCTAATTTAATCTCTTTAAAAACTTTAAAAACCAAATTTTACTGATAAAACTGACCATTAAAAAAAGCTATTTTTCATCAAAATTAACCAAAATCATGAATTTCGCGAAACTTTTAAATAGACTTAAAACTTTATTTTACTTTCAAACTTGTTGCCACATATTCTTCATGGTCTTAAGAATAAGATTTAAAAATCTGAAGTTGATTAATAAATATTTAGTTAGGGAAACTTATGAATGAACAAAATAAAATATTCACAATTTCTCGCTTCGAAGAGTAGTTGTTCTTTTTCTTTCTTCTTTTTTTCCTTCTCTATTGTACTAAGGCCACGGTGGTTACGGTGCACTTCTGCATTGAAGAATAACGCCAGGTATATATTGGCAGAAGTTCGAGTGACAGTCTAACACTGACTTATTAAAATTTACATTGTTCCTAACAGTAGGCATCAAGGGTTTTTTAAATAAAATAACATTTACAAAAAATTATTCTTTATTAGAATAATTTACTATTAATGGTCATTTTGAAATATTTACAGATTTCTATAAATTGAAGTGTAAGCGAATAAGACGTGATACATCCATTTTTTGAACAAATTGAGATAATGATTGCTTCTGTATGTTTGCAATATCATACATTCGAATAACAAACATAATTTGACGAAAAAAAATTCTTCCTCTTTGAACTGACATTTTTTTACACTTTGCGCGGCAAAAGTTTTGTTTCTGGACTTATTTAAATTCATATATTTTTGTATAACGCTTTTACTTTATCAGTAAACTTATCTTGTTTCTGAATTGGAATATTAGCATTTTAGCAAACTTAGCACTTTCATGAATGGTTCTTTTCTTTTCCGAACATCTCAGCTCGTAAAGAAAGTATCGCAAGACTTGTCCTTTTGATGGTAATTTACATCCAAGAATATCCTCTTCGATGTATCCAATAAGGTATATTTCGCTTCTGGAACGTTTCATCGCCATGATTTTAACACTTTCGTTGACTTTATTTGCCCATCACATCACAATTACATATAAAGTATAAACTAAGAAATTTAATTCGCAACACGATGATAGCTGAAGTAGCACTAAAGAATTTTCACTAATCAGAGTCTCAGCACCAGATTATACTAATTATGCCATTAAGCAGAAAGTTGTAATTGAGGAAAGGTCCGAATCCAGACAATGGTAGAATTAAACGTCACAACAGACGTCCGCCCACTATTGCCTATTTTATAACAAATAATTAAAACGCGAGTCGCACTATCTAATAGTTGTTCAAAAAATAAAAAAAAGGAGTAGAGTTGTATTACTTTCGACAATTGACTCTATTTCTCTAGGAGCGTTTAGCGGAGAGGTATTTGGGCTAATGCCATAAAAGTGACAGAGATGGTAATAAAGCACTCTTAGTGCCGCATTGTGCCTTTGGATGTAGGTCGTTCCCGCATGAGTTGGACAACTAGATAGTATGTGTCCTAGATGCTCGGGGTGTGCATGACACGCTCTTCAGCTATCATCGGGAATGTCTTGGCTCAAAATGTGGCGACGGTATGCTAGAGTGGAAATGACACTGTCTTGACATGCCAAAATAAAGCCCTCCGTGCCCGACTTCAATCAATATATATTAGGGTGGTCCAAAAATACATTGCAAAGTTTTGTTTCACCCTAGAGGGCAAGTCCCCGCCCAAAGTTTCCATTTCCGGAGAAAAAAAATCCCTATTTTTTTCGAAATTTGAATATTACCACGTGCCACCTGGCACTTCAAAATCCCATTTAATTAACATGGGGAAATTTTGGATTTTCGAAAAATTGAACTCATACTTCAGGGTTTGATCGAAACGTGCCAAACTTTTTAGGGATTGAAGAGGACTATATAGTTGAATTAAAAGCATACTAATAACTTTTATTTTTAACCCATTCTTGAGGGCGGCGGGGGGGGGGGGGCCCCACAAACACCCCACAACAAAAAAAAAAAAACTTTTACGTATTATTGTTACTTTTTAGCAATTCCCGTCGTCTTTTTCATACAAATAATTACTAATTGACAATTTTAATATCTCCCATGACTTTTTAAACTATTTTTAATTGTTTAAACAAATGTAACTTATTTAAACAATGATTTATTACCAACTAATGTAAAAAATAATCGTATTTTCTGATTGAAATGTAATAGTTTGTCATTGTTTGGAGTAGTAATTTTTTAAAAAAACATTATGTAATTATTTAAACAATTACTTATTGTTTATTCTCAAAATTTCTAAAAATTGACCCAGAGATGTCCATTTTTTTCTCAAATTGGTATCCTATGCTACTTTTTGTTGAATAATTAGGGTAGCGTGGTCCGAAACCGACCGCCTAAGCTGCAAATGCAGTTAAAGTGCCTCAAATTAATTTTTATCACAAACCAAATTTCGATTCTTTAAGGTAAGCGTTATTCTAAGTTTTGAGCAGCTTGACGAGGTTTTCGGGTACTATTTGTTGTGCGATATCGAGGTCGTAGTGAAAATCTGCACTTTGGTCTTTCTCGAAAATCGTGGTCCGAAACCGACCTCCCCATGGTCCGAAACCGACCCCCTATTTTTTCGCTGCGAATCAAGGGAAAAGACCGAATTGGCATTTCTTTTGCAACTTGTTAGGGGAAAAATACGAGTTGGGAATGGTTTTTTATTTTATTTAAAAACATTTGAAGGCCTTTTGTGCAGCTGCACGAAGCGAAGTTCCCAATGACATCGCAGCAACTGCGCGCCGCATAATTCGCGGATCTCGTTTTGGCGTTTTAGGTTTGAACGATCGTCCTATTTCTTAACAAAACATGTGTAATTACCGTTAGAAGTCATTAAATCAAAGTTTGACCATCAAAAAGACGGTCGGTTTCGGACCACCACAACTTTTTCCAAACAATGATTTGCCGTTCACTTACAACAATGAAAGTGATAAAAGTTTTATAGCGCGTGTTCAAGTATAGGTCATGAGCAATCAAAACAACCTACCTTCCGATTTTCAAAGAAACAATAAAGCACTTGAAACTGAAATTCCATGCAGGAACAAAATGCATTGAACTGCTGTCAAAACACAACACGTCGCGTAACCATAAAATGAAATGGGAGAAAAATATAGCTCTCTACCTTTAAATTGTCTGTGCTGTAAGAGCTTTCAAATCCTACCACCGACAGTTTGGGTGGCAGCACAATGACTGAGAAACATGTGGAGGTCGGTATGGGACCACTGGTCGGTTCGGACCACGCTACCCTATATAATTTTGATACATTTCTTTTAATTTTTAATAAATTTCTATTTGTTTAAACAATTTTGATTTGCTTAAGCAGTTTTTTTCGATAACTTAAAAAAAATTAAATTAAATTAAATACATATAATTATTTTTCTGACTGTATAGTGTATAGAAAGAATATATTAACCATTTTTTAGTTGTTTGAACAAATATAATTTGTTTAAACAATTATTTTTCCAAAAATATTTTTTAAATCGTATTTTCTGAATTAATCTCGACATCTTTCCTCCAAGAAAACGCATCAGAATGGATGAAGAACGAAGATTACTTGCGAGGCTTAACAATTGTTAAACATTTAACAGTAGTGAATGATACTGCTGAAAGAGGTGTTAAATTGATATCGGATTTTAACTGCTTGATAACAACAAATGAGGACCAAAAACAGTACTTACTGCAAGTAGTAAAAAATTATAGAAAAAAGTTTCCAGATATCAGAAAGAAAACATTGTCTTCGGCCAAAAAATAATATTTTGTGATCAGCGTTGTAATTAGACTGCATATGAAATGGATTTAGATTATATTTCATTATAGCATTTGAAAGTCTTATGAATATCAATCTGACATGCTGGAAGACACAAAAAAGATATATTAAAATATATTTACGAAAATAATTCCATGTTTAATATTTTATATTATTTATCCACATTTTTGAATAGAAAACTGCTTGAACGAATAAAAATTGATTAAACAATGACACGACGTTTTTAACCGAATTTAATACTCCTCGAAATCATTCAATATTATGTTTAATTCAGAAAATACGATTTAAAAAATATTGTTGGAAAAATAATTGTTTTAACAAATTATGTTTGTTTGAACAATTAAAAAATGGTTAATATATTCTTTCTATACACTATACAGTCCGAAAAATAATTATATGTATTTTATTTTAGTTCTTTAAATTATCGAGAAAAAAAACTGCTCAAGCAAGTGAAAATTGTTTAAACAAATAGAAATGTATTAAACATTAAAAGATATGTATCAAAATTATATAATTATTCGACAAAAAGTAGCATAGGATACCAATTTGAGAAAAAAGTGGACATCTCTGGGTCAATTTTTAGAAATTTTCAGAATAAACAATAAGTAATTGTTTAAATAATTACATAATGTTTTTAAAAATATTACTACTCCAAACAATGACAAACTATTACATTTCAGTCAGAAAATACAATTATTTTTTACATTTTTTGGGAATAAATAATTTTTTAAATAAGTTACATTTGTTTAAACAATTAAAAATTGTTTAAAAAGTCATGGGAAATATTCAAATTGTCAATTAGTAATTATTTGCATGGAAAAGACGACGGAAATTGCTAAAAAGTAACAATAATACGTAAAAATGTAGTTTTTTTATTTTTGGGTCATATTTGGGGCGCTGTGGGGGGGGGGGGGGATAAAAGTTATTAGTACGCTTTTATTTCATAGGTACTCCTCTTCAATCCCTACAAAGTTTAGCACGTTTCGATCAAACCCTGAAGTATGAGTTCAATTTTTCGAAAATCCAAAATTTCCCCATGTTAATTGAATGGGGTTTTGAAGTGCCCGGTGGCACGTGTTAATATTCGAATTTCGAAAAAAAAAAAAATTAGGGATTTTTTTTCTCCGGAAATGGAAACTTTGGGGGGGGGGACTTGCCCTGTAGCTCGAAAAGCGTTTTTTGGACCACCCTAATATATATATAATTTGAAAAAAAAGTTAAACAACCATCGCAGGGTCCCACTAAGAGCAACTACCATCCAACAAAATGTCAATAGCCCCCAGTAGCACCGCGGTAAATCACACCTATGGCCACGTCTCACAACCGTGAGATGGGTGGTCATAGGCAACGACAAAATCACAACGACAGGCCGGCGAAACCCTCGTGTGTCTTGAGGACATGAAGCGACCCAAGGATGACAGCTTTCTGCACCCATCTTGCAAGTGCCTTGGCATATTTTTGGCACGCGGGTATGGCTTTAAGGTTACGAACCAGTGATAGTTTCGCACCTCCGACAGCACCTATCACAAGGACAATTACTTGTACCGAATATTTTGGGTACAGTCGTTGTAGCTCTCTTTTAAGGTCGTGATACCTCTCCTCTTTTTCTTTCTCCTTTGCAGTGATGTTGTATTCGGACAGAGCCGAGAATTCGATCACGAATATAGTTCGTTTCTCGAAGTCTTGGAGAACAATGTCAGGCCTCGAGTGCGCAACGGAGACTGCTGCCCGAAAATCGTAGTTCCAGAAAATTTGGCACTTCTCGTTTCGGACAATCGACTCTATCTCCTTTAGAGCATTCGGCAGGGCAGGGTCGCGGCCAACACCGTAAGAGCGACAAAGATGGTAATAAAGCACTCTTAGGGCCGCATTATGTCTATAGATATACGTCATTCCCGCGTGGGTCGGACACCCTGATAGTATGTGTTCTAGGTACTCAGCGTGTGCATGACACGCTCTGCACCTATGCTAAGGTGGAAATGACACCGTCCTGGCATGCGAAAATAAAACCCTCTGTACCTGAATTAAGCCCTGATGATTTGAGGAAAGCAAAAGTTTGCTCCTTCGACAAGGACTGTTTTTCTACATTTCTGTGAAAGTTTCCGTCCATTTTCTTGTCGAGTAGCTCTTAGTGAAAATTTTCAACCTCTGCTTTCTTCACTCTGGTTTTTAGAAGTGAAGCATCTAGATGAATTATGCACTTTCCTCACTTCTGATGTTAAAATTCAGGCCAAGGGTCTCGGCCGCTTGCTCCGCGGCTTTGTAAAGGAACGCTCCTTCGCCAATCATCTCGTGGTTCCTGACCATCTTTAGGAGAGGATCTCTGCCATTCGCAACGATGTAAGCTGTACTTAGAACAATCCGGTTATGAAGACACTGGAGATTCAGAAGTCCGCGTCCACCTTGACGGCGTGAAATATATAATCGCGGAACTGACGAATTGATATGCAAGCTTTTATGCATATGCATGATCTTACGTGTAATGACATCAAGGGCCTTAAGCTCGTTCTTCGTCCATTGAACTACCCCAAACGAGTAGAGTAGAACCGGGATGGCAAGCATGTTAGTGGCAGATACCTTGTTCAACGCCGACAGATTGGAAGACCAAATCTGTCGAAGAAGATGCTTGTATCTGCTTCGGAGAGACTCCTTCACTGATGTTACGTCCTGAATGCGGTTTCGAGGCACGCCCAGGTATGTATAGGTCTCTCCAGTATTAAGATGTCTGATAACACTTATATCCACAAGCTCAGGGTCCTTGGGAACGCCAGTAATCTTTCCTTTCTTCAGATAAATTTTGGCACACTTGTCCAAGCCAAAGTCCATCCCAATCTCTCCTGTGTAGTTCTTGGCAATATTTATAGCAGTTTGAAGTTTGCTTCTACCAGAGGCATAGATCTTCAGGTCATCCATATAAAATACATGAGTGACCTTACGCTCGCGCTGATTGGTGTCGCCACAGAGGTATCCAGGAGAATTTCGTAGTGCGAGAGATAGAGGCAAAAGTGTGATGCAAAAAAGCAAAGGGCTCATGGTATCACCTTGAAAGACGCCTCTCTGGAAGGTGACGTTGTTCGTTGTCACACGATAATTTCCAGATGATATAGTAAATCTAGTTTTCCAAAGAGGCATCAATCTCTCTATGCATCTCACTATGTGTGGATGTACCTTCCAGCTTTCCAACAGACAGATGATAAGTCTATGAGAGGTTGAATCAAAAGCTTTCCGGTAGTCAATCCAGGCCATTGACAGGACGCGCTGATGTGCTGCAGCGTCTTTACAGACACACCTGTCAATTAGCAGGTTCTCTCGACAGCCTGCTACACCTTTTTTCGAGCCACGTTGTTCGTACATCTCTCGCCATACAGGCTCAATTCGTCGAACAATCCTGTTGTTGAGGACAGCTGTAAAGATCTTATACAGCGTGTTCAAACAAGTTATTGACCTGTAATTCTCTGGGTTGGACAAGTTGCCTTTTTTTGGCAGGAGTATAGAGCGTCCTAACACCAGCCACTGCGGAATGGGCGTCTCCGACTTTAAATATGAGGTGAATATGCGGGCCAAATGTTGGTGTGTAAAAGTAAACTTCTTCCACCAAAAGTTCTTGATACAATCTGGTCCAATAGCGGAAAAGTTCTTCGTGTCTCTAAGTGCTTTTTTCACCTCTTCGGCAGTGATTGATGGACATTCCTCCTCAGATTTTATGAGGTTGTCGCAAAACTCCTTGAAGCGGATGATATTTTCAGTATCTTCTTTCAACTCTAGTGTTTTCGGGATCTTGTACACCTCTTGTACACCTCTCCTTGGGCTTGGGTGGATTTTTTACAGAAACAGGTAGATCGCTGAAGAGGCGCGATGGGTCAGCGAGAAACTGTTGATTCTCCCTGATCCATCTCTCCCTCTTCTGTATTCTCCTCCTTGCGTCGGATAAGAGCCGTATTTTGTCAACAATATGCTGCTTGATTATCAGCAGCTTTGACTTGTTTAGTGTGTGATTCAAGATCCTTAGTTCTTGGGCGAACTTTCGAACCCTTTCCGTAAACGGTCTACCAGATGTTATGTAGTCAATCACACATTGAACACGGGACGCATTCTGTCTTGCCCATCCAATCTTCTTGTTCAGTTGATGCAAGCGTCTTTTGGTCTTTTGATCCATCGTTGGTTTCAGCCTTCGATTTGAATCAGCCAAAGTTCTCGCAGCACCATAAACTGAGCAATTGATGGTCCAGAGGTCGGACTCTTGCGAGATATCTCCACGAAGGAAGGCATCGATTTCAGCCAGATCTTGGGACTTAGGAGGAAATTGCATGTTAATGTTCCTTCTAGTAATGAAATTGCGATCATCTCTCAGAAGGTGCCTGCTTTCTGCGGTTGGTCTCAATGTCGCTTCCTCATCTTCGTCTGCAGCTTCATAAAGCAGCGGTTGGGGAAGCGCTCCGCGTACATATCCATTTTTCCGGAGGTAGTCGGCTTGATTTCGCAAAGACTGATGCGAAACGTGCTGAAGCTCTGGGTGTTTCTGGCACCACAGAGTGTGCATACGCGCCATAAAGCCTCCGCGAACAGGGATAATGCTGGCATCGTAGCAGTCTATTACGTCATCCCTGAGTCGATCCGTCCACTCAATGTGGGCGTTTCGCCGGTTCGTCGTCGAAAAAAATATATATATATAATCATTTAGCTGTCTAAATTAATAGCAAATAAGTAAATTGTTAGTAAGATTGTGAATGGTTTCATTGAAATATATGTGATATAATTTATAGAATCCAACAATTAATATATTAAATCATGATATGGGGCATTATTTCTCAACTGCCCCAACTTTAAAAGTCATGTTCTTCGATTTTCTTTAAATTCTGGGAATATGTTCACCTACCTAATAGTACTTAATCGACAAATTTATAGACCACAATTACCACCCATCTCCAAGTAATGGGGGGTGACATTTTCAACCCCAACGCCTGCACGGGTATTTTCAAAAGCTTGTAACTTCCTTTCTATTTTAGCGATTTAAATTTTTTATGGGGGTTTTCGAAAGGTTATTTTTTACTCTTTTATTCTGTTTTATTAATTAAAAAAACGGAAAAAAATGTGAGCATTTTTTAAACAATTTAATTGTTTATTTAAATTTTGTAGCATATTAAGGGTATTTTTATTATTTTTTAAATAGTCTTAAAAGAAAGCTTGACCTTTTGGCTTCAAAAAAGGTCCTGAGCAAAAAAATGGTTCAGTGAATAGTTTCCGAGATATAGGCTCCGATGTGAAGGCAGTCCTAATGCTCGTGCTCAGACGCAATCCTTTAGTAGTCCACAGACTAGTTTACAAGTCTACCATTCTTTCAACGCATTCAAGTTCATTCAGAATGACATTTAATCAGCTAATAAACAATTTAGGAATGCTTGTCGGCGGGTCAGAGGAAGTTTATGTTATTTGTTGTTTGTTAGAAACAAATAAAAAATGCAAACTACCCTTTTCAGAAGTGATGTTGATTTGTCTCAGTATGAATGATTCCTTACTATTATAGTTCGTCTGTTTACAATAATTATTGATTATTCATGAATATTCCATGGATAAGTGCACAATTTAACCGTTGTTAACATATAAACAGTGCTTTTCCAAATGAATCAACTACAGAAAAAATATTAATTAACGCCTGTCGTCAGCCTACGACCTGTAAAATCACAGTTTCCAGAGTCTTCATAGGAAAATCGTTTAAGGTTCAGCTGTCCCTTATCATTAGGGGTGAAAGCATGGTACTTGAGAGTACCGGGTATTGTGACAGCCTTACTGAACCGATCTGCTAATTCCAATGCCATTGCTGAATGATCACCTTTAGAACTGAAGAGTACAACTGTTTCTTTAAATTTTCTCTGGCCCATTTATATAAATCACGAGCACTTAAAATCTGCTTATCTGATGGACGCTGCAAGCTGGCTCTTGATGCAAGTCGCTTTAAATTTCCTCCGATTCCATCGCATGGTCCTTTTCCATGCGCAGTTGGATGGAAAGTCCAGTCTGCTGGAATTTCAAAGTCTTTTTCGTGGCACAGAAGGTTGGCGAAATTATATTTATTTTTAAAATGCTGCGGTGCTCCATCTTTGACGTAATGAAACTTTCCAAGTTGAAAATGCTAATTAAGATATTCAACAATTAACTTTTGACAGATATAAACAGCAACCATATCATGGTGTAAGGTATCAAAAATTATGGCCATGCTCACATGTTTCAATTCATCTTCCTCTTTGTAGTAGATAACTACTGTGAAAATGGATGCCTGATTATTATTCCAGTGAGAAGACTGGATAGCATTTTGAAGAACGTAAGCATAATTTTCCGCGAAATCAAACATGATTAAGAAAACTCCAATCAATAGAGTGTCTTTGAGATTCTTGATGAACAATGGCTGCATCTTGGCACAAAACTCATGAGATTTCAAGTTCACAAGTTTTTCGCAGAATCGTTCTATGAAGATATCGGTCTCAGCTACTTCAGGTACCAGAATGCTCCTATCTATTTGTTGCCAAATTTGATATTTTAACTCAATGACGCAGTTTTCATCCAGAAGTTCAGTCATGTGTTCCTTCAGGATATCAATGCCAGGACAATTTTCGCATTCGCTGAAATGACATGCAGGAGTTGGATTAGTGCACATCATTAACTCTAAACAGTCATGATAATAAATTAGTTTTATATCTGAGTCTTCAGATAGATGCTTGCTATCAATTGCATCTAAAATGAAATGCAAATTTTCGTGATAAACAAACGCACACAAACTGTGTGGGTACCACTTCCTCCGGCTAAAACGCAATGTCGAGGCCTAAGGTGTGCAAATTTTGAAAACCCAATTTTTATTTCCTCATTCTCTATTTTAAAACGGTCGTATAACTCTGACTGGTTGCCCAAGATGAGTCGTTTTTGCACATGTTCGCGAGTTCCGTCTTCCTTTTTTATGGATACAAAAGCCTTCTTCCCCAGCCTTAATAGACTGTTCTCGTCATCTTCATACAAACTAATCACAGCTACTTGAATTTCTGGTGGCAGTTTTCTTCCTAGCTTGAGTCCAGGCAAAGCCAGTATTCCATGTCTTTGAAATAATTTGTCAGCTTTCCGGGCTTGACGTTCCGTTTCACCAAATTCTTCCATTACCTTTCTACGACTCCAAGATTTAGGAGCAAGTGTGAGTAATTTTATTTTTTCTTCACCATCAGTACTTACCTTAAATTTTTCTATAATTTGTTGAAGAGTTTCTAGACCTGCTGTGTGATTTTGATCTTTACAACCACTATATTCTACCGGAACCAATAGAAAATCTGGATCATCGTTGATTTCTTTTTCTACACTATTGTCATCAACCTCACTGCAATAAACAACTTCTTCCACTTCAATAGATTCTTCTTCCATGCTGGATTCATTTGGAGGCACTTGTGAACTCAATTTCTTAAATTCTTTTCTACAAGGATGGCAAATTTTAGCGTTGTTCGACAATTGGGGAAATTTCAACCATTGACTTACCGACAAACGTCTTAAGTCTGGTGTTTTCCAATGCTTTTCCTTGCCAAAAGGATTAGCACAAAAATTACCCCAAAGTATTTTCGTTGACATTATTAATCATGAATTTTATTTGTAATCCTTTATTTCAAATTATATATTTCTAAACAACATAAAGTCCAAAAGAACGAGAGACCGTGCGTTACAACAGCAATACCGAAATACCGTGCAGAGAATTAAATAAGACTGAGAGGAATGTCCTGATGTGTCAAAAGAATGCGTTTTGACACAAATGAAATTGCCTCTCATATAATTGAAAGTTGAGAAGATTTTCATTTGTCTCAAAAAGAATCTTTTTGCAGCAAACATTATCCATTTGCGACAAACTTCACCTAATCTTGCAGCCGAGTAAGTATGTTTGTATAAAGAAGATGTTCAGTTGGTTCTAAACAAAACGGACAAGAGGACGATGCCTTTGTTTCATGACAACTTTGTCTCTGAGTGAAGTCGAAACATAATTGAGCGGTTGGGCGCAATAACAGCCTACTTGTATTTTTAGAAGTCACTTATTTTTCATTTGTTTTTTGTACATAAATTCATGAAGAACAAATGAAAAACAAGTGACTTTTGAAAATACAAGTAGGCTGTTATTGCATCCAACCGCTCAATTGCTTAACGTTTAGCTATAGTACCAGATTTATGAAAAATAGATCATTAAGACATTGTGGAATTTTCACATTGATGTAAATCAGCAATAACTAGTAGCCAGAAGAACGAAAAAAAAAAATAAAAATTATTTCTTCAGAGTTTTGGCTTCAGAATAAGTTGAAAAATGGGAAAACAAGTTACTGATCGAAATTCACCTAAAGGTACAAAATCAAGGCCGAGTCTAAACGTTATAAGAGTTTCTAGGCACATATTCAGAAAAAAATTGGTTCATAAAATGAAATGTTTGGACGAATGTGTATAAACAATCGATAATTATTGTAAACTAACGAATTATAATAGTAAGGAATCATTCATACTGAGAAAAGTCAACATCACTTCTGAAAAGAGTAGTTTGCATTTTTTATTTGTTTATAACAAATAACAAATAATATAAACTTCCTCTGAACCGCCGACAAGGATTCTTAAATTGTTTATTAGCTTATTTAATATCATTCTGAATGAACCTGAATGCGTTGAAAGAATGATAGACTTGCAAACTAGTATGTGGACTACTAAAGGATTGCGTCGGAACACGAGCATTAGGACTGCCTTCACGTCGGCGCCTATATCTCGGAAACTATACAGTGGACAATTTTTTGCTGAGGTTGTTTGAAGGCAAATGGTCAAGCTTTCTTTTAAGACAATTTAAAAAGTAATAAAAATAACCGTAAATTGCTAAAAAAAAAAAAAAAAAAAAAAAAAAATTGATTAGCAGTTTGAACTCGAAAGTTCATTGCCTCACTACCCGCTTCGGGTAGTGTTTCTAGGTGGATATTTACTACCAATGTGGGCCCACCACACCCACGACGGGCCAAGAGTAAAAAATATACTTTCGAAAACCCTCATAAAAATTGTAAATCGCTAAAATAGAAAGGAAGTTACAAGCTTTTGAGAATACCCGTGCAGGCGTTGGGGTTGAAAATGTCACCCCCCATCACTGGGAGAGGGGCGGTTTTTGTGGTCTATAAATTTGTCAGTTAAGTACTGTTAGGTAGGTGAACATATTCCCAGAATTTAAAGAAAATCGAAGGACATGACTTTTAAAGTTGGGGCAGTTGAGAGATAATGACCCACAAATAGCTTCAAGGAGCTGTACAGTACCCTCGTAACACCTGAGGCGGAATGCCCACCTATCACTACCGAGGAGGTTAAAAAAGTATTAAGAGGCATGAAGTACTATTCCGCTCCCGGACCAGATGATATCAAGACCTTCTGGTGGAAGAAATTTCACTCTACCCACCAGCATTTGGCCCTCATTTTCACCTCATATCTAAAGTCGGAAAGCCTATTCCGGAGTGGTTGGTGGAAGGGCGCACAGTGCTCGTGCCGAAGATGGGCAACGTAACTGACCCTAGGAATTACAGGCCAATAACTTATCTGAGCACACTGTATAAGATCTTCACAGCTATCCTAAATGATAGGCTTGTTCGTGCAATCGAACCTGTGTGGCGAGAGATGTCCGAACAACGCGGCGCAAAGAAAGGTGTAGCAGGATGTCGGGAGAACCTCCTCATCGATAGATGTGTCTGCACAGACGCAGCATCCTACCAGCGCTTCCTATCGATGGTCTGGATTAACTACCGGAAAGCTTTCGATGCAACTTCCCATTGACAGTCATCAAAAAAGAGGTGTCCCAAAACTTTTCACCGGCAGTGTAGTTCTTCTTGACTTCGAGAAACGAACTATGTTCGTTATCGAATTTTCAGCAGCAGCCGACAAAAACATCACAGCCAAGGAGAATAAAGAGAGGTATAAAGACTCTATAAAGACATCAACTGATTTTTGAGAAATGAATTTTGGATTTATTATTTTTCTTTTTATTCAGCTATATAAGTTCCCACTGGAAGCAACTGCCATCTAAAAATGACACCGGCTCCCAGTAGAACCGCGGTAAATGACACTTATGGCCACGTCTCACGACCGTGAGATGGGTGGCACGATGACATTACGACGACAGGCCGAAGAAACCCTCGTGTGTCTTGAGGACACGAAGCGACCAAGGATGACAGCTCTCTGCATCCATCTCGCAAGTACCTTAGCATATTTCTGGCACGCGGGTATGACTTTAAGGTTACGAACCAGTCATCGTTTCACACCTCCGAGAGCACCGACCACAAGGACAATTACTTTAACTGAATATTTTGGGTACAGTCGTTGCAGCTCCCTTTTAAGGTCTTGATACCTCTCCTCCATTTCCTTCGCCTTGGCAGTGATGTATTCGGACGGAGCCGAGAATTCGATCACGAATATAGTTCGTTTCTCGAAGTATTGGAGAACTATGTGAGGCCTAGAGTGTGCAACGGAGACTGCTGTCCGAAAATCGTAGTTCCAGAAAATGTGGCACTTCTCGTTTCGGACAATTGACTCTATCTCCCTTGGAGTGTTAGGCAGGGCATGGTCGCCACTAACACCGTAAGAGCGACAAAGATGTTAATAAAGCACTCTTAGAGCCGCATTATGTCTGTAGATACGTCGTTCCTGCGTGGGTGGGACACCCAGATAATATGTGTTCTAGGTACTCAACGTATGCATGACACGCTCTTCACCTATCGCTGGGAACTTCTTGACATAAAATGCGGTCACGGTAAACGAAGGTGTAAATTACACCGTCCTGGCATGGTAATTTGAAACCCCCTGTACCTGAATTAAGCCCTGATGATCTGAGGAAAGCAAAAGTTTGTTCCTTTGACAAGGAATGTTTTTCTACATTTCTGTGAAAGTTTCCGTGCATTTTCTTGTCGAGTAGCTGTTGGTGAAATTTTTCAACCTCTGCTTTCTTTACTTCGGCTTTTAGAAGTGAAGCATCTAGATGGAGTAATGCACTTTCCTCACTCCTGATGTTAAAATTCAGGCCAAGGGTCTCGGCCGCTCGCTCCTCGGCTTTGTAAAGGAACGCTCCTTTGCCAATCATTTCGTGGTTCCTGACCATTTTTAGGAGACACGGTTTATATTTTACATTCGGTATATATATTCGGTTTCGGGTCCTTTGGAATCGAACCGAAGGGCCTATGGCAGGGGTATCCAAAGGTAGATCCTGTATCGACTAGCGATCCCGGGCCAATAATAGGTCGGATCTACTCAGCTTTGACACAGAACTGTCAAGAAGGATCCCCATATTTTACCTGAGTCGATGTGCCTCAAAGAGTTGCTTCTTACCCATCAGAAAAAAATGGGGCCCTCCAGGTTTAATATTAATTATATTAATTAATAATTATTATTATATTTTATTTCTAGGGCTCATACATTTTCTCTCAGTTTCTATTCGAAAAAAACTGGTACATCCTGAAAATGGCCAGTCGATCGTGGGTCAGGCTGCACCTGTGGATTGTGGAGACCCCTGGCCTATGACAAAGCCACCGGACGCATCCTCAGGTTGCGTATAGTGGGTCCACGTACCACGGATTTCTGCTGAATATGGTTACAATTATACGTAACGCCATACCTAAAAGTGAGCCTTTTCCTTGCGGAACGTCACATATATTAACCCTCTGAGGCCACACGGGTGCAAATGGGGCAGGCCGAAAATTTCAAATGTCCCTCCCTCCCAGGACACGCACTGCAGAGCCCCCTATCTTGTATGATAATTATGCCTATACTTTGGCGTAACCGTCGAGCAACAGCTTGGCGTCAGTCGCTCCACAGCTGCTCTGCTAGAAAGGCCGAAAAGTTACCTTAGGCCAAATTTGCACCCGTTTGGCCTCGGCATCACAAATGAGGTTCTGAAATTTTTTTTCGAGTGCCACGGTTAACAGCATTTCTGCAATTATTAGCACCCAATACGTAAGTATTTACTTTTTTCATGATTTTCTTTCTTTTCCGCGGTGTCTCGTATATTCTAACCTCGTCAGTGGGCATCAACAACAAAACAGCCGACTCGAGGCGTACTATGCCAATACGCTTACTTTTAAGTTTTGCATTGCATGAATAAACGCAATAGAAAAATCTAATGATTTTTTTTCCTAGTATATTTTTCAGCTGAAATTTCGCCATGCCCGGCCGTTACAATTTGCGCAGTGCTCCAATTATTTCGTCTGCTTTGTTATTAGAAGACGAAGAGCATTCGTCGGATGACGATAGATCTGACGCATCTCAAAACGATGCATTGTCCGTCGACGACGACACAGACAGCGAATTTTCGGGCTTTGAAGAAGAGGAGGTTGGCGCGCAGGTAGATGAAGACACGCTAGAGGAAGAAGGACCGGCAGAAAGGGAAGCTGAGATTGCTTCGAAGCGACGACGCTTGTCGGACGCGTCCGAGCGACTACAAGCAAGAGGCCGACCAAGGAGCTCAATTACAACGGTCACAGGTGAGAAATGGTCAGAGGTTCCGCCGCGTCGAGTAGGCCGCGATTCTAGTGGCTTGCCGAATTTTGATCCGAGTCCGAAATTAGAGGCGATGGATATTCACACACCGCTCGAGGCATTTTTGCTATTGTTTTCTGTCGATATTTTTCAAAATTTAGTTGCGCACGCTAACGAGGAAATTCGAAGAGAAACGTCGCGTCTTCGAGACAATAATCGTGTTTTACAAACGTATCACGTTCCTACAGATGATATCGAAATGAAAGCCTTTATAGGCCTGTTGTACTTTGCAGCGGCGTTGAAACAGAGTAATGTATTTACAAGAGATATGTGGTCTGAGCTGTATGGTTGCGGCATTTTTCGTTGCGTGATGAATGAACAGCGTTTTAAGTTTTTAATATCAACCTTACGTTTTGATGATAAGACTACACGGGCAGTAAGAAGAGCGACCGATAAACTAGCACCCATACGCGAGATTTGGGAAATTTTCCTGATTAATTGCATGAAATACTATGAGCCGAGTAACGACTGCACCATTGACGAGCAACTTGTTGCATTTCGCGGTCGCTGCCCTTTTAAAATCTATATGAACAGTAAGACCGATATGGAATGAAAATCATTATGTTAAATGATAGTCGTACATTTTATATGATGCGGGAGTAGTTTATACTGGTAAAGTTACACCTGAAGCAGACGATGACGTTCCAACGTTTTTTGTGCGCAAACTTGTAACTTCAGCGGGTATAGAAAATACTTGGCGTAATGTAACTATGGACAATTGGTTCGTCTCTATACCTCTCTTTAAAAAATTAAAAAATGATTATCAGATACGTGCTGTCGGTACCATCAGACAAAACAGACGCGATATTCCAGCGAATTTAAAAGCAAAAGCCGAAGTAGGATCGTCTCGTTTCACGTTTACACGAGAACTTACGCCGATTCAAATTTTTTTTTAAATTGGGATTCAGCTTGGTAGAAGCGCATTTGCGCCGACGCTTAGAGTCGCGAACGGACTTACTTAAAAAAATTCAAAATTGTTTGCAAGTAGACGAGGTGCTGCTTGCTAGTATTAGTATCATAAGAGAGGAAACGCGAGCTAAATGCGGGCTGTGTGAAGGGCAGCAGGCAACACGCACGCGAATGAAGTGCGCCTCCTGCCTTCGCCGTGTGTGTGATGAGCACAGGGCTGAATTGTGTATCGATTGCGTTAATAATATTGAATAATGGCAATTATATATTGGTGTTTTTCAATGTATATTTAATTTCAATCATTAGTGGATGTATTCTGTACTAGAATTTTTAATTAAACACATATTTTGTGCTGGACATGACTTTTTACCTTTTTAAAATCATCCTTTTTTCAAGCAGCTGTTAAAAATAGTTAAAATATAATTTATCCAATAAACAATTTTTTTAATTGCAATACAAGTACTCTCTCCATTTTCCCAAAGTTTCATTGATATATCTATATTTTTTTTAAATACAATTTTTTGCGTAAAAAACGAATTTTCAAAAAAGTTTATTTAAAAATTGCTTATTTTTTATGTGATAATTCAATTTAACGGTTCTGGTAATACAATATTTAAATTCCTGCGGAAATTTTACCCCGAAATAATATATTTTTATTGTTATTTAAATTAATATTGAAAGAATTTATAAACAATTAAAATTGTGAAACCCAGATTTGCACCCGTATGGCCTTTACGTTACTGGAGAGAGGTGTGGCCTCTAAGGGTTAATGTGACCACAAGCACATTTATTTTTAAAAATAAATTTTCAGTATGTTCGCTTAGAATAAAAAAGTTTTAATAATGAATTTTATATTATTGATTACATGTGACAATCAGCAACAAAAGGGCCCATCTTGTAGTTTAGGAGATATTTGCGTTTTCGTGAACTAGGACAAAAAATATTGATTTTGGGTTTTCGATGGGAAATCATTCTTCAATGTATGCTCTATCTGGCGACATTACACTTATTATACTTTTAATAAGTTTTTCTCCAAAAGCGGTTCTCCGAAGTTCCAATTTCAAAAGTGCCACGGTGCCTCGTTTTTTCATGTTAGAGGGTTCATTCTGCTGAATTGACAAAGTGGGCCCTTTCCTTAAGGAACGTCACATATTTATGTTAAATGATTTCCATATATAACCTTGCAATTACACCCAGAGTCAAAATGATCCAGGGCTATTGTTTTGGGCATCATCGCTTTAAAGCATGGCTTAGTATGGAGATTTTTGGACTATTTAGTTACAATTAGAAACGTGAAAATTTGACGTTTTTTCATAGACCACTGATTTATTTAGCAATTTTTTAATACTTTAACATTTATTTTTTTACAATATTAACATCCTAACATATTCAGCAATGTTTGAAGTATCCCAAAAATTTTTGTTTGGCCAAAATGACCCAGTGTGTAAAAGGATTTGATAACTATTAGAAAGAATAGTAAAAGGGCGGTGGGCTGAAAAAATGTGACGTAATATTAAAGGTGGTGGTCTCGATATTTCGTGACAAAGGGTACGTGTGGTAACAAATGTTAAAATACAGCGTGACAGCATATGTGATAATAATTATAATAATTATTATTATAAACTTATGTCACTCTGATGCATAGCTTTAAAGAAATAGAAAAAGTATATTTATTAACATCACGGAACTTTACACAGATATCGTATTAATTAATATTTTTTAGTATTACCTTAGCAGATGGTTTTTACATTCTTGATTAAGCTTAAGTCTTGCACTCTCGCGCTAGAATCTGTGAAAAATTGAACGACGGACTTTTTACAATTTTGTATTGAAGAAGCAGTATGGACGAATGTCAATTTAAGTCACTCGTCAATCTTCTGAAGCTTGTCAGAGAATATTTTATTTGACCATATGTAGTTAATATTCTTTCATACACCAATTTTTCTAATTTTTCTAGTTTGAAATTAAAATCATTATGCAGAGTGTATGATCTGTTTATTGAACTCCGCCATCTGTCATAACATAGTTAGCAGATACGTTAACTGAGCTTGAACGTAATGTATATCATCTTATTAATTGCCTAACAAGACCGGCAATCAAGATTAAAATTAATCTCGAATAAATTAGTACTATTCTCTTAGTCTCGTTATCATAAGCTGTTAAAAAACCCGGCTAATCCGTCATTTATTTAGGAAATCCACTCCTTCCCAAACAGAAAATCGGTCCAAAAATTTAGATTAACAAGACACAATGATTTTTAGTGGTTCAGAATTAATAATTCCTTAATTCATATTCACAGCACAAGCACTCATTATGAATTATACTTTTCTGAAATATTGGATATTAAACTAATGCAAAAAGGGATGGTCGCATGTGCATATCTATCGACCGTCGAACTTGTCAGTTGTTATTTATCACTAACTCTGAATTTGCACTTCAGAAATCAATGCGACCGTGCGCGCAAAGTACATACATGAATGAGCCTACACTGTTCGACAATTGATATGTTAAATATACAACATTTAAATCACATTTCCTCTCGAAAAGGCCGACATTGACACACCTTTAACTTGCTAGTCCAGTTTGGCTACTCTACTGCTAGGGCTACACGCTATTTTAGAAAATGCAGTCTCTAATGGCGTTTTCATACCTCTGCTTGCCGGCAGTGGCAGACAGCCTACCTGCAAAAAGTTCTTAACAGTAAAAGAGAGAGACCATTCTCTATCTCTTTCACTCTTGTCGACTTTCTGCAGGCAGACTGCCTGTCACTGCCGGCTTTCGAGGTATGAAAAATGCCGTAACTCCCTACGAACGACAGTGGGACTCCGATGCCTTAAGTCGAACGGACCCAGCCCTATCCGACCACCCGACTTTTTGTACAGGGGTGGGACTCCGATGCCTTAAATCGAACGGACCTCTCTTTCTACCATGTGAGATGGACAACGAGGTGCAATCAAAGTTGAAACGGCCGTTTCGAAAACTCTCTTTCTATCGTATATGGTGGACAGAAAGGGTCCGATGGTTGCCAACGACAAGTCGTTCCTGTCGTTTCATAACTATGAGATCCTCTCTGTCTACCATATACGATAGAAAGAGAGCTTTCGAAACCATCGTTTCGGTTTCGATCGCGCCTCGTTGTCTATCGCACATGGTAGAAAGAGAGATCCGTTCGATTTAAGCCATCGGAGTCCCACCCCAGCAGCCGTTGTCGCTTACAAGTTCCACATGACGGGTGAACTCATCCGCTAGCCACCAGATAGCGCCTCATTCGTCCTGTTCCAGAAAAACGTTGAGTCTTATGTGTCAAAACTCTTAAAATAATAAAATAGCGGTTCCTAACTTATTGTTATGGCTTTTGGTGTTAATAGTGAGATGTAGTGTGTTTTCATGAATCTTTTGACCAGTTGAATATGGGTCGTTACAAGGGCAGGTCGTGTATACACTGTAAAAGAAATCAACGAAATTTTACATCGTCAGGCGTATGAAATAAAAGGACCCTGCACGAACGTGGTAACTTTCCGCGACGAGATGTAAAATCCCACTCTGTTGGGAATTTTAAAAAGTCGACCGTAACATTTCCATCCAGTGGTGAATTTTCGAAGCTGCTAATGGATTTTTACCTAGCGAGAGTAACAATAACCTAAAAATTTAATGGGAAAGCTTGGAAATGAATCCTTTGCAAATCTGACTTTCGTCTTTAATTGCTTTCTCTACATTTTTGCAGTACTTATAAAGTACATAGATTATTTCAGATACAAATATAGATTAATATAAATACAACAAAATTTAGGTTATGTTTCTACAAGGACGCCGAGACGCTTCAAACTTTTTCCACGCGAGTTTATTCAAATTCACTTAATATATATCTCTATCTCTGTAGAAACAGAAACAAGGACAATTTTTTGATACGCTTTGACACGTATAGCGAATAACCGATTAAGTTTGAAGCTACATTGGATCATTGGATTGATTCATGGTTATCTACCTACAATAATACATTTCATTATTACAACACTTGTTAACATCAAAAATGTAAAATCACATAATTCTAAACATAAAATTACGAACACATTGTAATATTCAGTTCGGTACCGTGGAATCCTGCTACTTTAGTCCGTAAGATTACAACGACAGTTGGTGGAAAATTACCACGCTAGTGCAGGGTCCTTTTATTTCGTACGACCGACGGTGTAATTTTCAGTAACGAATGTGAAATAACATGCGCTGCCGCGGCGTATTTTATGCATCAGTGCAATTTTACCGCGACAGAATATGTAAAATTTCGAGGACATTTTTTACAGTGTAGTGCCCTTTTGTAATTCGGGGTACAAATCCTTCACATATTATTAAAGAATAATTTAAATAGAAGTCAAATTAGAAATTTAAAAAAAATTGTTACACACATAAGTTAACGGAACAGGAAATGTCAGTGTTTTGTCTTTATACAAAAGTAATGTAAAAGTTTATTGTTATAAGCAATTTAATAGAACCTAAACAAGAATTATTTATTAAATTATGAAAACTAATTCTTAATTGCTTCAAAAAATGTATGTTGGAAAACATACGTTGTTTTTTAGAGAAAATTAGGCGATATGTATGTTTCCAATTTGCAAAAAAAGATGTCTACGAAGTTCTATTCGAATTTTGTGCTTTGTTTTTCAAAAACTCCGAATTCTTTATAATCCTCAATAATTTTTGACCTAATTGAGATATTTATCGTTTTCTTCGTGTGTTTATAGCGTTTATTATCTTATTTTGAAATCTACACAAAAATATAAAAAAGGTTTAAAATTAATAAAAGGGCGGTTTTTCGAAATATATGAAAAGTCGCTTTTTCAAAAAAACCCACACTTATATTTTTTTCCAATTTTTTGTTGAATTTTTACTTTCATAAGGAAGGCATCTTGTGAGTTTTATGGGGGCTAAATAACTTTTGTCGACAGGAGAATTTTGTTTTGATAAAATCGAATTTTCGAATTTTTCTCGCAAACAACGACAGATATGAAAAAATGTTGAGATAAAACTTTGTACGTCTAAAAAAGTTATATGCAAATAGCCTCTTGCTCTTTTGCGATATTTTTGCAGAAACTTTTCAAAAAGATTGCGAAGAATAAAAAACTGGGATTTTCCAGAAAATATTTTTTTCATGTTCTCAAAATTTTATGAAATGAATAAAAGATTTTCTGGAAAACGGCACCTTTTCATTCTTCCCCATATTTAAAAAAAGTTTCTGCTAATAGAAGAAAGGCATCATATCAGCTTTATGCGGGCTAAACCATTGTTGAGGATGGGATAATTATTTTTTTCCTAAAAATTTAATTGTTGAATTATTCTCGCAAATGATTCAAAATATCGTAAAAGAGCAAGGGGCTATTCGCATAGAACTTTTTTAGACGTACAAAGTTTTATCTCAAAATTTTTTCATATCCGTCGTTGTTTACAAGAAAAATTAGAAAATTTTATTATATACAAAAAATTCTGCTGGCGACAAAAGTTATTTAGCCCGCATAAAACCCACAAAATATCTTTATTATGAAACTAAACATTCAACAAAAAATTGGCAGAAAATATAAGTGTGGATTTTTTTTTAAAGCAGCTTTTCATATTTTGTAGAAGAGCCGCCGCCATTTTATTAATTTTGAAGCTTTTTTATATTTTTCTATGGGTTTCAAAGTAAGACAATAAACGCTATCAAAATACAAAAGAAAACGATGAATATCTCGATTAGGTTATTATTACTTATAATATTAGGATTTGTTATTTGTTGCAGGTGGGTTTAAAGAGACCTTATTTAGTCCCAGGTGTATGATAGTACTAATATTGTATGTTATTTAGTTGTGCATATTAGAAAAATATACTGAATTTGTTGATTTTGCGAATATTTCCTTATTCTTTTAATTCATTCATTCCCCCCCCCCCTCCACTTTTTCAACGTATATTTCGTAAAAGAAAGTTTATTTTATTCCTTAATAACAAAATATGATACAATAAATATGTGTTTGAATTATAGAAATATTTCTACACAAAAATTTTAATTGGCTTGTTATATTTAGCCAAAAACAATTTTCTCGTTCTTAAAAATTGAATTATTAAAATTTAGAATTTTTTAATTCCTAATTTATTATACTAAAAAATATTAAGATACTATTACTTTTACTAATTTCATTATTCAAGTTTCTATAATATTTTTATATTATAATTTTTTCTTGTTACATTTTTTATTATAATATTTCGTTTTCTCTTAGGATTTTTATTTTGTCAATAGGGTTCTGACTTCCAATTTATTATAAAATTAATTTATATTAGTTATTAATAAATGTTATTCTTAATATATAGTACCTATTAAACATTTCATCAAAAAACACATACTTACTTCCACATGTTAAATACCTATTGTCATTAACAAACATATGTAAAGTTATAATTTTAATAATTTTATATTGAAGTGCCATTAGAATAAATCAAAATAGTATGAATATAAATTGTTTGACGTTTTTAAATGTTGCTTGCATTATATGAAATTTTGAGAATACTGCGATATATAGCACTTTTAAAACAATGTTTTTTCAATAATCCTTCTAGATTTGAATGACTTTTATATTTTTCAAATATCAATTACCCATCAAAGAGTTGTTGGTCTTAATTTTGCAAACTGAAAAGATCGGGAATGTTTTTATTTAATATTAATTATTGACTTTTCCATAAGAACAATGCTTTTCTGGAACAGGACAATCGACGCGCCGCCTGACGGATTAGTTCACCCGTGAAGTGGAACTTGTAAGCGACAACTACTTTTCTCAGTAGTCGGATAGGGCTGAACGGACCTCTCTTTCTACCATGTGATATAGACAACGAGGTGCGATCGAAATAGAAACAATGGTTTCGAAACGATAAGTATGATGGTGGACTCCCATGGCAGATGAAAGCGGAAACTCATGAGAGTGAAAGAGATAGATTGATCTATTTGTCTCTTTCACTCTCATGAGTTTCTGCTTCCATCTGCCTTGGGAGTCCAACATATTACGCCTAGTGATGGGCACTGCTCGGTATTTCACAGTCATGACCAATCCTGACCGGTCATGACGGTAAATGTTGGTAAAACGCGGTCAGACCCAAATATTTCCACCAGAAAAGGTTTTTTTATACAGAAAAGTGGTTCAGTTGTTAGGAAATACCCTATACTAAACTTGCACAAAAAGTTTTTCGGTTCTAAATGTTCCAGTTATTCTCAAAGTAATAAAAATTCCAAAAAGCTGAGCATAGCAGACGACACTTTTGACAGTTTCGCGCGAGTTTCGAGGAGAATTTGAAAATGACACTTTACAAATTTACAAATTACATTGAAAATCTGTTGCATTTACTAAGTAATATTTTAAAAATAATATTTAGTAGTGTGCTAAGTTATTTTAAATATCATTTCAATGAATATGACACTTAAGTATTAAGTTAAGTACTTTGTATCGTATAGGTTATATACCCTAAATGAAAATACTGTTTTTTTGTCTTTAAATAAAATAACATTGATATCTAATCATTATGAATTTAGATTTATGAGTAATTTGTGTAAATAATTTATTATTTGTTATTATTTATATGTGGCGAAATTCAAAAAGGCAATTATTATAATTAAAAATGGTAACAATGACAATACAAATAATACATTATTTACACAAATTACTCATAAATCTAAATTCATAATAATTATTTATCAATTTTATGTTATTTAAAGACAAAAGAACAGTATTTTCATTTAGGAAATATAACCTATACGATACACAGTACTCAACTTAATGTTTATGTGTCATATTCATTGAAATGATATTCAAAATAACTTTGCACACTAATAAATATTATTTTTAAAATATTACTTAATAAATGCAACAGATTTTCAATGTAATTTGTCAATTTGTAAATTGTCATTTTCAAATACCCCTCGAAACTCGCGCGAAATTGTCAAAAGTGTCGTCTGCTATGCTCAGCTTTTTTGCATTTTTATAACTTTGAGAATAACTGGAACATTTAGAACCGAAGAACTTTTTGTAAAAGTTTAGCATAGGGGATGTCCTAACAACTAAACCACTTTTTTCTATAAAAAAAATTTCTTGTTGGAGATATTTGGGTCTGACCGCGTTTTACCAACTTTTACCGTCATGACCGGACATTACTGGTCAGGTCAGGTATTACCACAGTCAGGCCGAGCAGTGCCCATCACTAATTACGCCTGAATGGAATCTTTCAGTGCACATGCGTCCATATCAAAAAGTACTTCTCATAACATTTTTCTTGTGGGTCGTGGTCGCCATGTTCGCTCGTGAATCTCGCAACAAATACCAATATTTAAAAATTCCTTGAATTCGAATAAATTTTTAAGCAGTTTGAGGTTGTAATTAGTTGAGACCCTGCATAATTACATATATAATATTATTCAATACGATCCATAATAATTATTATCGAAAGAATCAACAATTATTTACATTCCTGTGGCTTTCTAGACGTTTAAACTAGTATTTTTTAACATCTTGGACGCAGTCACATGGAGGTAGATTCAGAGATGAGGTGGGAGATTGCTCATGTAATGGAATAAGAGACATCGTCAAAATGGGGCTGCTAAAAGCGCCCCCTTGGCCGGTAGAGCTAGTCCCGAGAGTTACTTTGCAGATTTCGGCATTTCTTAGACGTTGCGCGTCGGTAATTGATGAAGTTAGAGAATTTTAAAAATCCGTTACCACCGGAGTTACAATTACAGGAGTTACCACGAACATAAATTGCTAACTGCATATTTATTTACCACTCGAATATTAAATGTTTATTTTATCATTATTCTTATGACTCACACTTATTAGTAAGCAGTTATACCAGAGGTTATACAATAAAAACTATATTTAAAACAAAAAATTCAAAATATGATATTGTTACATAGGTATTCATATCATAAATTATTACTTATAATTATAACACACTACCGGCTAGGAGTTAGTTCACCTCGTTTTTGATGACTGATTAAGTTCTCCTAATTTAGTTATGACAGCGCTAAAATTTTTCTTTTTAAAATGTTGAATGCTCTCAAAATTCCGTATGAAATGAACTCAGAATAAAGCCAATTTGTCCATTTTTTAAGTAGATATTGCAAAAATAGTGTAAATCTCTAATGTTTTCTTAAACTTTATGTAATATCCGAAATAATCAACAGTTTGTAATGTTCTTAGGCTCATTTTAAAGCCACTTTTCCACATTATCGCAACAGGTTATGAGCAAAAATGAAATAAATATATATTTTGAGGGACAATTTTTTATAAACTTCACGGTTATATGATTCACACATTTGCAAAAGTATTTTTCTTATCACGAAGAATATTGAAATTCTTTAAACTCTTTTGTTAAAACTTTGAGTTCTTGCGATTATTGAGCTGTTGCGATACTGCGGAAAAATAGCTTTAAAATGAACCCAATAACATTGCAAAATATTGATGATTTCGGATATTACCTAAAATTTAAGTCAACATTAGAAATTTAAACTATTTTTGCAATATCTACTTAAAAAATAGACAAATTGACTGCATCCTGGGCTTATTTTATAAAGAATTTTGAGAGCATTCAACTCTTTAGAAAGAAAACATTTTAGCTCTGACATAATTAAAATTTACTGAACTTAATCAATCATTAAAAAAGAGGTGAACTTAATCTTTTGACCGGTAGTTTATCTTATTAATTATAATACCTTGAATTTTGTTTTAAAATACTAAAAATCTGTAAAGATAATATATGTATATCAGTTACAGATTGTATTAATGAATACAATCTGCAGCTGATATACATATATATATTTTTACTGATTTATAGTACTTCAAAACAAAATTTAAGGTATCACACGTACATTTGAAAAAAATTTTAATAATACTTGTTTGCATTGTTTGCTAGACAAAAGATTGATTTAAAAAAATGCTTGAACATTTAAAAATGTGACAAACTTTTTATTCATAGCTTGTTACAATATTTGTTTTAATTGTACAATTTAAATGAATGGTGGCTCTCTTATCTTAAAATTTGAATCACATAGTTAAAAAAATATAATTTAAATAAAATAAAATTCCGCATTAAATTATACAATTATTCAAATAAAATAGAAGAAAACAGTTGAATAAGTACTAAATATTTGAATGTAACATACACGACTTCAAATTCCTAAATATTAAACTGCAAACAGTTATGAAATATTTTGTTAAGTTTAAGAGGTATATGACCCAGATATTTAAGGCACACGCCATGGCCATCCATATTTATTTAAGGCCTTTTAAAGTTCAAACCCCTCACTTAAAGGCGGGGAAAACCAGCAAGGCATTGTTCTAGAATATATATAGTATGAACCTCCTATATTTTTGCCTATAGTCCGTATGGGCGATCGTCTTTTCCTCCACGGTTACCTGTGTACCGTTCCCCTTCCAGTGTGCAACGACACTACCCCTCACTGGATGCGAAGTTGCTCCAGGCCCTCGATCTTAATTCTTTTGTTTTTCAACCTACCTATTTCTTCCCTATTTCCTCGCCTATTCCTCAAATAAAAATGCTAGTAGGTCAACAAAATCTCTGACATTTGTCGAGTTTGAGAATATAATCGTAAATATACGTAGATTCTCAACAATTCCGATTTGAAGTTAAAATTTTCGTAAGCTCCCAATTCCCATTACGTTAATGAGGTGATTTAAATTGTTATCTTTTGTTTTTTTTATTGGTACAATTGTTGAAAATTTCAGAAAAAAAAACGCAACTTTCTAACATTATTCAAAGAGAATATTATTAAAAATAATAATAACTTGATAATAGCTGGGAGATCGTATTGACCCTCGAAAATAAATTTTGTAGAAATTGTTGATGTACATTGTTGGATTTAGGGTCAGGTGAATTGAAAACAATTAAGTTGTTTCAAACGTTTCGGTACACAATGGTGGCCCTCATCAGCGAGTTTGGTTAAATCTGTGAAAAGTACATAATGTCTTGTAGGTAAGCAGTTTTACAATTGGAAGTATTATTCTTTGGTTGACATCTCAGTTGAGAAATTATATAAATTCTTTGATTAAAATTTGTAATTAATTTTAATTTAATTAATAATTATTAATACAGCTTGCAGTATTCTTTAAAAAAATTCTTTTAACGAAGTACAATTGAGCATCTAAGAGCAAAAGGAAGACTCCGCAGAATCGAGAGGAAAAACGAGACAATTATCGTTGCGCTGTCTTACTCTTTAGGCATTCTGCGTAAGAGTTTCTCTTTCTAACGGTATTTGTCTCGTTTTTCCTCACGGCTCTGCGGAGTCTTTCTTTTGCTCTGACGTGCTCAATTGATGAAAAAACAATTAAAATGTAGTAGACAATTATTTAAACAAATTTTTTTAAAGTTGTCAGCAAACACTGCAGTCGAAGAACTTTTTTGAAATCATCTTTTAGCGACGTATATTGAATTGAAATTTTTGTTATTTAAACTCTCAAACACAGTTTTTTGTGTATAAGAGAAATAATGTTAAGTAATTAATTTTTCTGTTATCATGAGGAATTATATCTGTGAAAGTGAAATTTTGTAAATTCTCAAACACAGTTTTTTGTGTATAAGAGAAATAATGTTAAGTAATGAATTTTTCTGTTATCATGAGGAATTATATCTGTGAAAGTGAAATTTTGTTCCTTTGGAAATAGCACTGTAGTAAAAATACGAAATTATAAAAAACTTTGAAGTTGAATAATTATTCAAATATTGTTTAAGAAATGTTCTTTTCCTTATCAAAAAAAAATTGGTAAACAAAAATGTTCACAGTTGTAAGAAGAGAAATTGTCAAGGAACATTGCATTTAAACAATTTTCTTCCCTTAAACATTTTCTTTTTAACGGCGTTCGTTTGACAAAAAATAAGTTTTTCCTTGATTTCTTGTATACAAATTTTCCTTTAAAAAAGTTTTGTTCCTAAAAATTTTTTAATTTTAATTAAAATTTTTTTTTTTAATTTCAATTTTTGAAAGTGAAACGTACTGAGTTTTCTGTTCCCATTGAAAACTATTTCTGTGAAAGTAAACTCATTCCCAAAATCACACTGTGGTAAAAATTAAAATTTTCAAAAAAATATTGTAGTTGTATAATTATTTAATACTACTTTTAAATTTAATCATTGTAGCTAAAGAATTCATGAAAATATATTATAATAAATTTTCTGTTATCATTAGGAATTATTTCTGTAAAAGTAAATAATTTTTTTGCCTTTCAAAATCAACTTTTTGTCGATAAGAAAAAGAGCATTTTTTTAAGAATATTTGAATAATTATTTAACTACAAAGTTTTTTTATAATTTCGGATTTTTACTACAGTGCTATTTTCAAAGGAACAAAATTTCACTTTCACAGATATAATTCCTCATGATAACAGAAAAATTCATTACTTAACATTATTTCTCTTATACACAAAAAACTATGTTTAAGAGATTATATAAAAAAAATTAATTAAATATACGTCGTTAAAAGATGATTTCAAAAAAGTTCTTCGACTGCAATGTTTTCTGACAACTTAAAAAAAATTTGTTAAAAAAATTGTCTACTACATTGTAATTGTTTTTTCATCAATTGTACTTCGTTAAAGGAATTTTTTAAAGAATATTGCAAGCTATAATAATAGTTATCAATAAAATTAAATTATCATTTTTAATTAAAGAATTTATATAACTTCACAACTGAGATATTAACCAAAGAATAATACTTCCAAGCGTACATACAAGACATTATGTACGTGTAAAACAATTTATTGTTTTCAATTCACCTGACCCGAAAGCCAACATGGCACATCAAAAATGTCTACAAAATAATAACTTGTTCATACACTTACGCTTGTTAACTTAAATTAATTATTATCTCACCATAATTTAAAAGTGGATCATATTATTATTATATACAGTAATGAATGTTTTGAAAAATTATTCCTGTTAAATTTAATTGATTATTGCTTCGACCTAACTGAAAGTTGAAATGATGACCCCAAAGAACAATATAAATGTATGTGTGCATACCTATATATATATATATCGAATAAAATATAGTAAAATATGTTGAAGAAATTGAAAATTATAAGAAATAAGTGTTGCGAGAGTTGAAACTGTAGAATCTATATATGTTTGGCATTACATTCATCTCAAATTTATCCATATAAAAAGGTCATATATTATACGTATTTATACTATATTAGATTAGACTTAACCTACTTTTGCGTATTCAAATGATTTTCTTGGACATACTCATATTTTTGAAATAAGAATAGATGTAAGTGGAAAGACAAAAGGATTATCTCCGCAGGGGACCTAGCATCGAGGGCCTGGAGCAATTTCGAATCCAGTGAGGGGTAGTGTCGCTGCACACTGGAAGGGGAAGGGTACGCAGGTATCTGTGGAGGAAATGATGACTGCCCACTTGTAGGAGCTACACTCATTTAGGAAATTTATGATAATATTGTACAATAGTTGATAGTAGGGTTTAGGCATGACGAATATAATTCAAAGGAACCATTTAAAGTCTCCTTTATCGACCCTACTATTGTAATTACAAAATCTCTTCTGCCTATATAATAGATCCTAACTAAGTGTTAAATCTTTATTCTTTCTTCGAAAATATAGTTTAAGCTGTTTATTACTTAATATTAGGCCGATGTTCAATTCCTCCCCAGCTACCAGGGAACGGTTCCCCCACCACACGGCTTCCTGTCTCCCACATGAACTACAGCTGTCGATCATGGTCAGTATTCATGAGGACTAAAATGCGAAACATAAATTTTTTTTTTATTTAACACTTGGTTATTTAGAAATATAATATTTGAAATGTGCCAATTATAACGATTCCAACGATATGTTATTTCACTTAAAAAGTTGAAAATAAAAAAAAAATGTTCAACCATATGTCAAATTTTATGGAACATTTTTCACTATATTGTACTCAAATCCACTGCGTTGCTATAATTTATTGGTGCAATATTTTACCGAACTCTGGAAATTTCGGAAGCTAAAATTTTGCAATATCTGAATGTATCAAATAGCATCATAAATTTGGTTTATTTCTCAAATATTCACAATTCTCCAAATTATCCTTCAATAATTTCGCACTTCCAGTGCGAAAATGGAAATAGTCTCACTCCTAGCTTAATTTGGAAACTCATGAAGAAACACCATAATTTTTTTTATTGCTCAACCAATTTTTTCATGAAAGTTAATTAAAAGTACTATTTTCACACATCAAAAGCAAAAAATATTTAGGATATTTATGGAGTCAAACTCAAAAGTGTCTTTTGTCAAATCTAACTTTCTACATTCTAAATTCCGGGACCAAAGCAAAAAATTGCATTTGCTAATTGCTTAAGTGCCGACAAAAATTTAAACGCTGAATTCAGTAAATTTCGAAAATAATTATTCTTTTTTTTTAATAATATGTTTGATATTATCGGTTCCACAGGCGTTTTACTGCTTGTCCTTCTGTTTGCTTTTTCTTAACTTAAGCCTCAACCAGAAGAGACAAATTATCAAACAAAAAAAAGGAATCTTCAAAAAAGTAGTTGAATGTTTAACCAAAACAGATGTTTCAGTCAATAAAGGAAAATAATCATTTGCAGTTCACAAATTTATTTTTAAGTACACAATAACTAATTTTTAACGGAATAGTAGATTTTTCAACCAAAGAAATGAATTTTTTACTAAAATGATGAGTCGTCAACCACAAAAATGTATTTTTAACAAAAAAGAGTAAATTTTCAAGCAAGCAGTTTGATTTTCAACCGAAGAAATACATACATTTTCACGTAAAGATTTGAAATTAAGGATTTTTCCACCTGAAGGTTACATTTTCAAGAAAATTAATTACTTTCCGACCAAAATGATGGATTATTTAGTCTCCAAGAGGATGAATATTCGACTACAAAAAACGAATGCAGGAATTCTCCAACAAACATCGAATAGTTACATTTTTTGTTAAAAATTAATTTTCAACTAGAAAAAACATTATTTTCATCAATAACTGAAAAAAATTTTAGTCAATTAATAATTTTGAAAAATATCGAATAAGTTTAAGATA
>CAKNYM010051083.1:67862-78696 GCA_932195095.1 Andricus curvator
AAAAAAAAAGTTTTTATTTTTAAAATAACATCTTTATTCTTAATAAAAGCTTCGTATATTTAATTTTATTATTTTGTCAAACCAAATAATATTATAATTGACACGAACAACTTTTTCCTTTAATATAGATCAATTTTTGGTTGCATGAAGCAAAATATTGTTTTACATTAGGAAACAATATTCTCGTTACAACAACAAACTATTTCTTTAATTCAAATAAAAAAGTAAAAAGATAACCAAGGAATTTCTGCAAATGAAAGAAAATTTTGGCTCGGTGAAGATAGGTATTTCTAATAAGTAATTTAATTATTCAACGAAAATATAGATTTTTATCCACTCAGTTACTTAACAGACACTGTCTAGTATTTGGGAATTTTCCGTAAGATTAATTATATATAGTGCTACGACTGCTCTTATAGAAAATTCCGCAATAATAGACAGTTCGTTAATAGGCCTTATAAGAAAAATAAATATTAAACAGCCGTAATTCTGTTTTACGATAAAAAAAAATTGATATGAAAGTTGATTTATGTTAATTTTTATTGATGTTTTATAATTTCTTCATAGAGAAAATTTATCAGAAAAGTTAAAAAATGTATACACGAGACAAAAAGAATACAAGTTTTAATTAATACAAGTTTTAATTATATTTTATTATTTAGGAATATCATTCATTTAATTCTAGATGTTACTAAGCGAAAAATATTTCACACTGGGCAGATTTTCTTTTTTTTTCTAATTATAATAAATAAATTTAACTTTAAAATTTTTCAACACGTTCTTTACCTCTGGTTTTTATAGTGGTGCCGTTCGATACGATACGTTCTCGTGATCGTGTCGAGATCGCGTCGGTTTTTTCTCGGGTCGGGATCGGGTTTTCGATACCCGTGATCGGTTTTCTCTCGGCTCGACTTTGGCTCGGAATGCGATATATCGACTCGGGATCGAGTCGGGTTTTCGATCCTCCTTCGCCAGATGTGGGTCTGTGACGTAGCGGTCCACAGAGGGTTGAAATGAAAAACGAGGTTCAAATTTTAAAAGAACATTTGGAACGCAATAATGCACCGATTTAAGATCTATTTTTTTTGTACAATTCAGGACAAAATTTCATAAAAAGCGTTGTGAGTCTATATTTAATTTTTTTGTTTATTTAATTTTTATGTTAATGCAAACAGCAAAAAGTGTTGTTTTTATGCATTTCATGTTTTATATCCTAGACACAATTTTTCTTATACTTCAAGTCACTTGGGTTCAATGCACAGCGGTATAAGAAAGAAGGAAAAAATGGTTACCTTATAAATCTTATTGTTAAAAGAAAATTTTATTAACAAATAATCGACATGAAGAACTTTTTGTTTTCAAAGTATATTATTGCTCTAAAATTGCTTGCTTTTATTCTTTGGATGATATGTGGCCATCAAAATTCAAGAATGAATGTTATTAACCAATTCTATAAACAAATTCTATAAACAAATGTACATCGCAGACATTAATAGGCAGAAACCACTGCTTTTTTTGTACTCTTGTTGTAATGACATTACTAATGATGTTTTCTGGAAGGAATTCACCATCCGTTGATATTTGTTTATTTGAAAAAATATATATATAAACAAATGCACATCTTAGGCGTTTTTAAGCGAAACGAAATTAATTTTTCTTCTAATCTTGTTGCAATTATAGTGCCAATGATGTTTTCTAAAAAAATGTTGCCATGCATTGATATTTGTTCATTTTATGAACAAATTATATAAACAAATGCACATTGTAGACGTTTTCAAGCGCCAAAATGTTTTTCTAAGAATTTTTTTTCCAAACATTATTTTTTTCATACAATTTTTTTGCAAACACATTTTTTTTCGAAACATTTTTATTCAAAAATTTTTTTTCAACACATTTTTTTCAATATTTTTTTTGTCAACAAACTGTTTTCACAAATTTTCCCACAACAAATTATTTTTTTCAACCATTTTTTTTCCAAACCTTATTTTTCTATCAAAATGTTTTTTAACCAAAATTTTTATTCAACAAATTTTTTTCACAAAGTTGGAAAATATTTTGTATGTGTTGAAAATTCATCTTCTTGGTGGAGAATCGAGAGAAAATAATAATCATCAAATAATTATTCTCCAGAAAATAATTCTTATAAGTAATATGAATATTAATACATTCATTTAAAAAGCTTGAAAATTCATCGTTTTGGTTGAAACCGAACCAATTATATATTTTTGGGAAAATAAATTGATTTGTAAAAAATTGAACTATTTCGTCGAAAAATCGTTGGTTTTAGGTGGAAATTTATTTCATAACTGTAAATCTAAGTAGTCAACTTGGAGATTCATCATTTTAGCTAAAAAACAATCTCTTCATTTGAAAATCCAACTAAAAATTGCTTCTTTCGTTGCAAATTTAACTGCATTATTGAAAACACGTTTTTATTGTTTGGACATTAATTTTTTCCATAGAAAATTTATCCATTCGAAGTATGGATGACGCTTTATCTTATTCAGTTGAAAATTGAACTACATCATTGTTTTAAAATTTATTTTTTTGTTTGAAAATTGAAGCTATTCTCGCGATGATTAGTATTTTTGGTTAAATATTAATTTTTCTAACAGAAAACAGAACTTTTTGATTTTCGAGTGTTGAAAATTCATGTGTTTGTTCAAAATTTGTCTTTTTGGTGTAAAATTAAGTGTCTTAATTGAACATTAAACTTCTTGGTTGACAGTTGAGGCGCATTGTTGTAAATTCATTTTATTGTTTACAAATGAACATTCATCAATTTATTTGAAAAGTAATTTCTTTACTTGAACATTAAAGTTTTTTTTTTAAAGTTCGTTTTTTAAGTGAAATTTTTTTTTTTAATTGAAAATGTGACTCTCTCATTTTTGGTAGACAATTTATCTTTTCAATTTGAAAATTTACCTCTTTGTCTAAAAATTCATGTTATAAAATAATTCTCTGAAGTAACAATTCAAGCATTCCGGCTTTTAATGAAACTTCAACTATTTACGTTTTCATTAAGAATTTATCGTACATATTTGGTTCGAAAATTGAACTGTTCGAATGAAAGTTCAACTGAATTGTTAAAAATTCATATCATTTGTGGAAAATTTTACTATATTGTTAAAAAACCTTGTATAAATAGAACATTTCAAAAATTTCTGCTCAAGAAATATGTATCCACGTCATCATTTGTGATCCTCCAAATTGAAAAATGAATTAATAAATTTGTCAATCATATCATTTGAGGAAATCTTAAGTGAAAAACATTACAAATTGAACAATTAAAAAAATTTTAACCAGAGACTTGTTTCATTGCACGTCAAATAATTTATATTTTAAACCTTTTTTAAATAATAATTCTTCTATTATTATTTATACATTAAAGTACAAAACTCTTTTTCACGAATTAACAATTTAAGAAGAAAAAAATTACAATTGTAGAGTTGAAATTTTAAATGTAGGATGCAGCACTCTGAAATCTTCAGTTCATGATTCAATCGAATGCATTCTATTTAAAACAATTCAGCTGAAAATTGTTCACTTTTCGAAATCTGCTTTATATTTGCTCCTTTTCAATAAACAGTCCAATATTGCCAAATATTTAAAAAAGGTTATTTTTTATTTAAAAATAATTAAAAATTAAATGAAGGTTGAAATAGGTTCTATAGTTGCATTTAGATGTTTCAAATTATTTACTACTAAGCCAAAGTACAACTCTTCCACTATGGGGAAAATAATTTTCAGCATTTTCACTCCAGCCATAACCGGTTTAACCAGGCAGTGGAGGAGTCAGGGGGGACCGAGTGACGTCAAGCCATTGTCAAATTTCCCTCTCCGCTCAGTTCAACTGAGAAGTGCACATCTGTCGAAGGAGTATCGAAAACCCGACCCGATCCCGAGTCGATATATCGACTTCCCGAGCCAAAGTCGAGTCGAGCCAAAACCGACTCGATCTACACCCGATACTGGAGACTAGGATCGAGTCGGAATCGCGTCGAGATCGGGAAATATCGCTCGACGGCATCACTAGGTTTTTATCATATCAGAGTTGCCAACTCCGATCTTCTCGATCGACTCTATCAAATTGTACCCTGTTTAACCAAGTGAGTGACAGGCGGCTGGCAGGTAAGCCACCTTTCATTTTAGTTCCGCAACTCAAACAATTAGGGGAACAGGGCGCGCTTTTGGACCTTTAATTTTAGTTCCCGGGAGGTTAAGGGAAACAGGGCGCGCTGCGGTAAGTCAGTCGAAATCAAATACACGGCATGAGCAATCTCCCACCTCATCTCTGGTAGATTAGTTGAATAGTAGAACGGTTTTGACCAATGAGGTGTCTGCACAAGCTCTCGCTGGCACCTCATTGGTCAAAACTGTTCCACTATTCTACTAATCTACACTGTAAAAAATGTCCTCGAAATTTTACATATTCTGTCGCGGTAAAATTGCACTGATGCATAAAATACGCCGCGGCAGCGCATGTTATTTCACATTAGTTACTGAAAATTACACCGTCGGTCGTAGGAAATAAAAGGACCCTGCACTAGCGTGGTAATTTTCCACCAACTGTCGTTGTAATCTTACGGACTAAAGTAGCAGGATTCCACGGTACCGAACTGAATATTACAATGTGTTGGTAATTTTATGTTTGGAATTATGTGATTTTACATTTGATGTTAACAAGTGTTGTAATAATAAAATGTATTATTGTAGATAACCATGAATCAATCCAATGATGCAATGTAGCTTCAAACTTATTCGGTTATTCGCTATACGTGTCAAAGCGTATCAAAAAATTGTCCTTGTTTCTGTTTCTACAGAGATAGAGATATATATTAAGTGAATTTGAATAAACTCGCGTGGAAAAAGTTTGAAGCGTCTCGGCGTCCTTGTAGAAACATAACCTAAATTTTGTTGTATTTATATTAATTTATATTTGTATCTGAAATAATCTATGTACTTTATAAGTACTGCAAAAATGTAGAGAAAGCAATTAAAGACGAAAGTCAGATTTGCAAAGGATTCATTTCAAAGTTTTCCCATGAAATTTTTAGGTTATTGTTACTCTCGCTAGGTAAAAACCCATTAGCAGCTTCGAAATTTCACCACTGGATGGAAATGTTACGGTCGACTTTTTAAAATTCCCAACAGAGTGGGATTTTACATCTCGTCGCGGAAAGTTACCACGTTCGTGCAGGGTCCTTTTATTTCCTACGCCTGACGATGTAAAATTTCGTTGATTTTTTTTACAGTGTACCTCCATGGGACTGCGCCCTTATTGCAGAAGACACTTTGCGAAAGTTTTCTGTCCTTCCTTCTTCCGCTCCAAAAACAAATCCTTCCATAAGATTGCATTATGACGTTGGGTATTTCTTTCCAGCCCAGGCATTATTATTATTTACAATTACTATGACGCATTCAACAGAATTATTGATCATTATTATGCTTGAAAAGTTATGTTATGTACTTGCCAACACTGATTTTACAAGTCGGCCATCTTGAAAACGTAACTCATCGGAGTTTTCTACGATTTTATACTGAGAGAGAGAGAGAGATAAACGTTTATTTTTTAGCCTGCTGGCCTTAAAAAATTGACTTGCTTACACTTCCATTTTTTTACAGAATTTTCTTACAACTAAGCCTTAAAACTAACATCCTTCCACACCTTATATCTAACGCCGCTCGCTCTTATCGCATTGCCTTCCTCGCTTCGCCTCGCCTCGCTCGCATGTCCCTACTTTCTTGCTTGCCTCGCATTACCAAACTCTGCCTCCGCGACTATTACCTAATACTTATCTACTATTTACAATAATTACAATTACTTATATTTACTTCCTCCTCTATTTACAATCTTTCCTTCTCCATTCCTCTTCCTCCTTCCTTCTCTTCTTCTCCATCTTACCCAATACTCCCTTCACCCATGCTACTGCCCTTTTGTCCCCCCTTTCATGCATCAATACCTCCATGCTTATCCCACTCCTTTCCACCTCCACGCACTCCTCCAACCAGTGCTCCATTCTTGCCTCCCCCTTCCCACATAGTTCACACATCCTCTTTTCCCTATCGAGCCAGAACCTATTGAAACCCTCCATGCACCCACATCTCATCCTCGCTATAAGCTCCTGACTTCCTTTCTCTCCTTTCTCACACAAATATTGCGCTCTCGCCCTTGGCATAATCCACACGTAGTTCCCATTAAACCTTGTCTCTCTTATTCTCTCTTCCCCTGCTGTCTTCTCTCTCTCCATGCTGTTTTTCTTAACCAACTCATATACCTTCCTTCCTTCCTCATGCATCCTTCTCAATTCATCAATATGCAGTCCATTCGTTCTAAAATACCTTTCTCTTTCAACCTCCATCTTCCCACCCCCTCTCCTGTTCTCCTTCTCCCACCAACACTCCCTAACCAGCTTACTTCCCCCCTCTTCCAAAAATTTCTCCTCATATTTACACGCTCGACTCCCCGCTAGAATCCCTACACTCGTTCTCCCCGTCTCCCTCCTGACACTATAATTAGGCGTGTTCCTTGCCAACCCCAGTGTCCACTTTACATACCTCTCCTGTATCCTATTTACCTCTTCGCTTTCCTTCCACCCCCACACTTCTACTCCATACAATAGCACACTCATCACTAGTGAGACAAACAATTTCATTCTCCTTCCAAAATCATCCGCGAATAACTTCTTTCCCAACCCCCACACCTGCCTCATCACCACATTTGCCCTCCTCACTCTCTCTTTTATGTGACCATCCACTCCGCCATTCCTCCGAAACAAGAGCCCAGGTACACAAACTCTTTCACCGCCTGCACCGCCTTTCCCTTCCACTTCCACTCCCCTTCCTTATCCCTTCCACCTCCTTTTCTGAAAACCATAACCTTGGACTTTTCCGCATTCAGTTCTAACCTGTTCTTATCCAGGTATCTTCTCAACCTCTTCATCACTTCCTTTAAGGCCTCCTCGCTTTTTGCCAACAACACTATGTCATCTGCATACGCTAGCGACCAAATTCTAACCCCTCCTATCCTGACTCCTCCTACCACTCCGGCCTCCAGCTTACTTTCCATATCCGCAATTAAAATCGCAAAAAGCGTCGGGCTAAGACAGGTAAAGAGAAGTAGTTATTATACAATGCCGTGGAGGCTGGGGTCCTTTTAAACTGTAAACAGTCATCATTAGAGATATGGGCCTGAAAATCTTTAATGGAAATTTTCATTTTTTTAATTTAAAACATTTAGAAATGTTCAAACAGTTAATTGTAAAAATTGTCATCATTATTATTATACCATTAAGCCATTTCCCTTTCAGGGTAGGCGGGACTTGCTCGGTTGGAAAATAGTAGTGTGTATATAACAAATTGTAAGTTGGTACTATTAGTTTTCGTTATGAAAAAGTTAAAAAATTTTATAGTAAAAGACGTGTGGCCTAAAGTAAACTATTTCAATAGTAAATATTTTTAACATTATATCAAATATATTATAATTATATCGAAGTATCTGGGCTAAGCGAAAATATTTGTGCTAACACTTTTTATTCAAATAATGTTTGCTTATTAGGGACCCTACTCAAATTACGTAACAGCTCAAGGAGGTGGGAGGGGTCGAGATATTTTGCTACAATTCGTTACAGAAGGCGGGGGGGGGGGTCTTTCATTCATGTACCCAATTTTTGGAAATTCGCAAATAAAACAAATAACTCGCAGTAAGTATACATAAATTTAATATGAATTGTACGCGCCAAAGAAATCTGGTCAGTGAAAAACGAACCTAGCTAACAACAATTTAAAAAAAAATCAGGGAATTTTATTGGTCATGGAAATGTCAGGGAATTAACAAACAAAAATCTTGTAAAAGTCAGTGAATTTCTATAACTTTAAATAACTGTCAAGAAGAATAAATATGAAATATTTTTATTCCGTTTATAAAAGATTCTAGTTTAAAATTTTTACAAGTTTAACATTCTGGCAGTTGAATATTAACTTACATATTATTCTTATTAGTAATTTATTTGCCTTGTATTTATAATTATTTTTTTGCAATTACTTCCTCTTGAAGATTATCTTTTGTTCAAAATTCATATCTTAGTGTTGAACATTCAACTTTTTCGGATGAAAATTCAACCATTTTTTTGAAAATTTGTCTTTTTAATTTAAAAATTCATTTAGTTTAGTAGAAATTGCACCGTTCTTGGAGAGAAATGCTACTGTTTGGTTGAAAATTTAACAATTTTGTTAAAAAGTCATGGTTTTTGGTTCAAAATTCAACTGTTTTGTTGGAAATCAGTCTTGTTGGGTTGAAAATTCAACTATTTTCGTATAAAATTTATTTCTTGTTTAAAACTCATATTTTGATATGGAAAAGTCAATAAAATCTTTTTTGGATGAAAATTGCATCTTTCTTGGATAAAAATGCAACTGTTTAGTTTGCAAATTAATCTTTTTTGCTTAACTTTCTTAAGAAATAACTTTTTTGTTGAAGATTAATATTTTTATTTTATAACAAATAATTTTTTCTGAAAATTAATATTTTTTGGTTGAAAATTCCATTTTTGTACAGAAAATTCGTCTTTTGGCTTGAAGGTTCGATGATTTGGATAACTTTTTTTTTTTCATGACTGAAAAATCTTTATTTGTTGAAATGTCATCTGCTTAGTTTCAAAATTCATTTTTTTTTAATGAAATTTAATTATTTTTTTGCTTAAAATATCAACTATTACACTTTTTTCTTCCAAATTCATCTTTTTAGGTGGAGAATTCAATTATTTTGTTGAAAACTCAAGTTTTTACTTCCTCATAGAGGAAGCTTTGTAATGGTAACATTTTCAAATTCATTTAATTAAACCTTCCTCAATTTAAAAATGTATAAGACAATGTTCTAAGGAATTGTTTGGCTCTCTGTGTGTGTGTGTGTTTGTGTGTGTGTCACGGTTTTTTGTGAACACGATAACTATAAAACGGTTGCAGATAAATTGATGAAATTTGGAGGGCTTATTTTCCTCACTAATATCTTGAAACTGACCTAAAGATTTGTAAAAATATTTATTCCATTTTTTTTAGCACTGAATAATTTTTTTAAAATCGGTTTTTTATAGTAAAACTTTTTTCATTAGCATGATTCAAAGTTGATGCAAGAATATAAAAGATTCCTTGATTCGAGACGAATCGATTGACCTATAATATTGATACATTTTTTTGAAGAGTAGGGAAGTTATGGTAATTTATATTATATATAAAATCGATTTTTATAGTAACATTTTTTTAATTCTCATAATTTAAAGTTGATGCGAGAATAGAAAAGTTGTGTTGATTCAAGACGAATCGATTGACCTATAATATTAATACATTTTATTAAAGAATAGGGAAGTTATGGTAATTTATATATTTTGAAAACCGGTTTTTTCTAGTAAAACTTTTTTCATTATCATAATTTAAAGTTGATGCAAGAACAGAAAAGATGTGTTGATTCGAGTAGAATCGATCGACTTAATAATATTAATACATTTTATTGAAGAGTAAGGATGCTAGGGTAATGTATAATATTTGAAAAATCGGTTTTTTATTGTAAAACTTTTTCCATTAGCATAATTCAAAGTTGATGCAAGAATATAAAAGATTCCCTGGTTCGAGACGAATCGATTGACCTACAATTTTATTACATTTTATTAAAAAGTAGGGAAGTTATGGTAATTTATATATTTTTAAAATCGTTTTTTATAGTAAAAATTTTCTCATTCTCATAATTTAAAGTTAATGCGAGAATTGAAAAGTTGTGTTGATTCAAGACGAATTGATTGACCCATAGCATTTATACATTTTATTGAAAAGTAAGGAAGCTATAGTAATGCATAATATTTGAAAAAACGATTTTTTATATTAAACTTTTTTCATTAACATAATTCAAAATTGATGCAAGAACGGAAAAGATTCCTTGATCGAGGAAATTCGATTGATCTATAATATTAATACACTTTATTGAAGATTAAGGAAGTTATGGCTCATTTATAATATTTGTGTCATCTGCTTCAAACAGAAAAACTTTTTTCATCGACATAATTCAAAGTTGACGCATGAATAGAAAAGACTTTTTGATCATAAATTTTTAAATAGAGTAATTCTGACAATTTTTGTAAAGAAATCATAAAGCTGGGAAAGGGATAGGGTGCGACAGAACTTTTCCCTTCCCTTTTCCAGCTCGAAAAATTATAATTTCGAATACAAAATTTGATTTGTCTGATTTATCGCTGTGTTAAAATTTGTTTTGTATTTTTCAGCATTTTTTGAACGGCCCCTATATATATGAGGTGTCAAAAAATGGTGTGTTCAAAGTATATATCATTCGACGCAGAATTTCACGAAACGTATGAATCAATAGCGTCTCAGAAAAGTATTTTTGGTGCCTTTTTTGAAAATCTTAAGGATCAGTTATATCTGTGGCTGGTCTGAAAGATCTAAATTCTAAAATTCAAACAAGAAACCTAAAACTTGATGCAGGAAAGTGTCCTTGAAATTTGCACTAAATAGCTTTTGTTAGCATTAGGAAATTTCGCGAGTACCCCATCCTTTAAATTTAACGATTAAACCTGGAGATGTAAAGAAAAGCAGGTATACATTTCGGGTGAGAGGGCGGGGCACTTCTGATACTCCTGTTAGAAATTAGATCCCATTGATTTTGTTATTTTTCCTTAAATATTTTCTATTTCTTCAACACGTCATATCTACCTATAATTCTTTGCATTTTTATAATTTCGAAAGCCAATTTTTATCTAGCATAATAACGTACATAATAAGGTATAATAAGACAATATGAATTGCGAATTGAATTCTCTGTTATATT
>CAKNYM010051083.1:113546-164616 GCA_932195095.1 Andricus curvator
AAAAATGAGTTTATCAGAAATTTAATTTTTGCACTGCCCTCTCATAAGAAAACTGAAAATTTTGAGCCATTAAACGTGTTACTATATATCGGATGTATGATGTGATGTACGGTCCGAGTCATGCCGCATGCTAACTTATTTGCATCGCTGATGTAATGTACGATTTCAGATAATATAGTTAAAGTTGGGGTGGAGATAGGATAAGGGACTTTAGAAAGGTATAAAACATGTTCCAAAGTGTTACAAAAATTATTTTAAATGTTCAACGTCGGCCACGGAAAATGTCACTGTGAAGTATTCAAAAAAATCGAAAATACGATGGGTGATGGCCGTGAAAGAAATTTTTGAAGAATTATATAGAAAGAAATATTCATCAATAATAATGCAAAATTTGAGGTCATATCTCAGATTGACACAAAAATGAGGCAGTCTTTACAGAAACCACTTAAGACGATCTTCACATTATTATTTGTAAAAATGGTTATATAGTTAAAAATGTTCAATTTCATGTTTTTATTTTATTGACCGAGAGTGTTTCTTCGTATTGTGAACGTTAATTACTTTTCAAATGTGTTCTGGTTTATAGAAACGTATTTCAAAAAGTTTCTTTTGCAATTTTGTGCCAAAACCTTACTCGACCTAGCTGCTTTTTCTAGAGAACGGCTCAATTGTGACTTGAAAATAAACAATTCTAATTGCAAAACATTTTTCCTTGTGATTTAGAAAAAGGGACTTTAAATGAAATTTAGGTTCAAATTCCGAATTTCGATATTGTACTAGATCAGAAATCTTTGAAATCTTGATTAAATGTTCAAAAATCTGTTGAGGTCTTGAAAGATCATTTCAAATCATTGATATCTTTTGAACTGTTTTAAATTGACCGGGAGAAGAACGGGAATTTAAAATGATCCGTCATGTGGACACCCTGCTGCTATACGGTTACAAACTTTCTCGAAGGCTTCGTTGCGACTAGATTGTACATATTCTTTTAAAAAGTGAAGTAGAAAACGAATTGCTGACAATATTAAAAGCATACTTAATTCACGTCCAGACCTACTCAAGCCATACTTTTTTCAGTACCATAAAGAAGGTATAAATTATTCTTAAATATATGCATCATTCCAAACATTTGATTTTGCAGGACAGGACAACACTGTACGAAGGATGTCACTTAACCAAAGAAGAAAGTGAAATCTTAATCATGTCATTCGCCACACGCCACCGTCTTACGGATGTGGCTATCGATCATTTGGTTTCTTTAATTGACTGCCACTTACCAGGTATTGCTTATGGAAGCAAATACTTCTTACTAAAAGAATTTGATGCAAATTCTTCGAATACTACCATTATTACTCAGTTTTATTGTCCGAAATGTCACAATCTTCTTGGTAATGGTCAAGAGAATCGACAGGATAAAGTCCTTCTTTGTAATATTTGCAAAAAAAGTTTCGAGGCGGCATTGCTCAAGCGAGAATACAAGTACTTTATGCGTTTGCCCCTAAAAGAACAATTGATTAATATTTTTCAGAGTGAATTGTATCCACTTTTAAGGAAAACATGCGCGGATGAGACTGACGTTATCAATGGCTCCGTGTACAAAAACCTGTTGGAGGATGGTTACATCTCAGAGCATGACATCACGATCCAGATTAATCTGGATGGAGTCAACCCAACCGAATCTGCAAACGTCAGTATGTGGCCTTGTCAGGTCATCATAAATGAATTACCTTATCATGACCGAAAAGAAAACGTGATATTGTGCGGTCTGTGGTACGGAAAAGAGAAACCAGACATGCCAGTTTTTCTGAAATATTTCGTGGACGAACTTATTGCACTTCATACAGAAGGTTTCAAAGTTAATACTCCCGACGGAGAGATTACCGTGAAAGTTCATGCAATCATATCAAGTGTAGATTCCGTTGCGAGACCTATTCTGCAAAACATCACCCAGTATAATGGCAAACATGGCTGTTCCTACTGCCTGCATGAAGGAGAGACAATTGTAGTTGGGGATGGACATGCTCGAGTTTATCCTCCAACAGTCGGCGAAAACCGTACAACGGAGCAACACTTACAGGACGCGGAAAACGTGTTGAATGACCCAGAAAGGAAGCCCATCAGGGGAGTGAAAGGTCCATCTATTTTTTGTAAATTATTACCACTGTTGAACATAATATTCTCGTTTGTTCCTGACTATATGCACTGTGTATTATTAGGTGTGGTAAAAACAATGGTTAATGCTCTTTTGGATTCCAAAAATCACGAAAAACCATGGTATATTGGAAACTTTATTGATGAAATGGACGAAATTTTGATGAAAATTAAACCACCTACTGAGATCACTAGAACACCGAGATCGCTTCGAGATAGGAACGTCTGGAAAGCGTCTGAATGGAAAAATTTCTTGCTATACTATTCATTAATATGTTTCCAACCATTTTTGAATCCACTGTATCTGCAACACTGGCTTCTTCTAGTAGTTGGGATGCATTTCTTGTTGAAAGATAAGATAAGTGAAGAAGACTTTCTACTAGGCAGAAGGGCATTGAACACGTATGTTTCATTAGTAGAAGGGTTATTTTGTAAAGAGTTTCTTAAATTTAACATGCATCTTTTATGCCATATTCCATACTCAGTGCACCTTTACGGTTCCTTGTGGGCTACGTCGGCATTCCCATTCGAACATTACAATGGAGTGTTGGGGACTCTATTTCATGGTACTCAGGCTATTCCTCACCAAATTTGTAAGTCGTATTTGCGCATAAAAATAATTAATAAAGCTTCGAAAATTATATTTGCGGCACGAAATGCCTCTGAACGTGGTAAAGAACTCTTTGAGAAACTGATAGGCTTTGCAAGAACAAAACGTTGTGTCGAATATGGACCGCATTTGCGGCTATTTGGATATTCGATTGATGTGCAGTTAGATAACGTACAAAGGTTTATTATTGAAGAGCTACTGCATGTATCTGTTCGTCAAACTGCCCAAAAGTATGAACGATTCATATTCAAAAACGTTTTACACCACACCGAATCCTATGCTCGACTACACAAAAGGAATAATAGCGCTATTGTAACTCGTGACGGTACTTACTTGGTAATACGAGAAATGTTGTCCGTGACGTGTGAAACATCTGACCATAGAACTTGCGTTATTATAGGAAACGAATGTACGGTAGAAGAAAATGCTCATCTCGCGCGATACACATCTACAAATTTTAATGTAACATCAGACTTTTTTTGTCACATTGTGACGAAATCAAACCGATTAATAGCTATATTACCAGAAGATATAGCTAAAAAATGCGTGTATGCACCATACACCTCTACACGGTCTTGCATTATGCCTTTGGTGAACACCGTCGAAAGAGATTAATGATAATCCGTGCAAGAAATCCCCAGAGGCAAATGTACTACCTCCTATTACACAATTTTGTCTTCAAATAATCTCAAAATTAACCTGTTTAGAAATGTGAAACCAGAAGCGACAAACTTTTTCTTATGTGACGAACAAAAATTTCTTAATAAGAGATCAGGTAGCAGAGATGATACTTCGGATCATGTGACTGTATACCTGTGTACTGATGATGACATTAAAATATTTTTTACCCTCCTTGAACGGCCTTGACGTTTTGCAACAATTCACTTTTCAGCTCATTTCTCTCACTCGCTGAAATTTTCTCAACTGAGGCAGATGAAGCAAATAGGCACTTTAGTTCCAAATGTGGACTGTGGATCAACGGTTTTTCTTGTATAAATATGGAAATTATTTCTTATTTGGTGCATGCAAATAGTTTTTCACATATTGCAATACATATTTGCTATTCAAATAAGAAGAAATATCTGAATTAACAGCCTAGAGAAACACTCATCCACATTTTAACTCCCGACCTACATTTCGTTCCTCTGCCTCCTTTGATCTTGGCCCCCCAAGGCACCATGCTTTTCATGCGATCAGTGATGAACGCTTCGTGTTTGATGCCGTCTGTAATTTTCTTTAATTTGTTGTAACATATGTACTTCATGATTATATTTAGTTATTATAAACTGATATTTATAGTCATCGGTAGTAATTACTTACTTCACAAATCTTGTTCACTTTCGATCTTTAGAATTATCGTATTAACATAATATATACCATTATACCTCAATAAAATGCTTGTAAAAATATGAATTACCTTTCCGCAGTTACTGTCGATGACTAAATATTTCATTAGAAAAGGTGAATATAATCATAATTTCAATGTTTAACCACAAATAGCACCAAACGATAGACACTACATAAAAATATCAGCGTCATAACTCCACGGTGAAAAATGGAGAAATAATTTTTATGAAGAGTGCCGTATTACATTACAGGTTATTATGGTACTACTGATTATTGCTCGAGTACAGGTACCCTTTCTAAACTGTTAAGTTGTGATTACTAGATCACATCATTTCTGTATCTATAAAGAAGTGTTTAATAGACTAATAAAATTAAATGTGATATAGACCTTACTTTGATTCATTTCAATAAAGTACCTTTTGTAAAAGGCACCTTATTTAACAAATCCTAATTATAATAGATTACTATGTCGACGCCTCAATTCAATATGAGTCTATGTGCTGACAACGCCATGTATGAGACTATTCCTTATGCTTATACACAGCGCATAGTCTCATATACGACGCTGTCAGCAGATAGAGTCATATTGAATGGAGTAGTCTATGTAGAGTTAAGATTAGAGTCGGAATGAGATGCAATGTTAAATATTCGGCGCGTTTAGAGACGCTGTTGCAGAACATAACGTTCAGCCTGAGAGCCGTCTGAGATTTTGTACCAGAAAGCTACCACCAATATCACGCAAACGCAGTAGTCTTGAATGATTTACTCGGAATTGGTTAACTGTTACTAGTCAAACTCATTTTCTCTCAATTTAGCAACTTAATATCTCGGCAGTAAGTTTTTATTTTTTGTTCAAACTGAAAATTGCACTTTTTATGATGATCCTCAACCGAGCCTGTTTCCATTTTAAATTCCTGTCAATTTGATATTCCAAACTTCCACATTTTATTTTTTGGAACTGGATATATTTTTTTTAATCATACTTTTTGGTCTTCAGTTCAGGAACTCTTCGGCTCGGGAGTAAACTTTTGTTTTTATCTTTGAATGGTCGCTCTCCTGAAAAACTTTGATTTTACAGAATGTTATTTCGCTCTTCTGAAAAATTTTGATTTTGTTGGTTATCTAGTTCTGTACTGCAACCCTTCAAATGTTGTTCCAGAAATAAAATTAGAAATTAAACAAAAAAACCCGTTTACTTCACTTCCCTAGGTTGCTAACTTAGTATACTATCAAACTATTTATTATATTATATAATGTACATTTTTATATTTTTCTTCAATGCTCGTAAAAATGTATAATTATTACTGGCTGTTAGCAAAATTTTATAAAAGTTTCGTCATTTGAAATTTTTAATTCTTTCGACTTATTTCTTCTGATTTCAGCTAGCCATTACATTCGATCATTAAATAGAAATTTAATGTTCGGATTCAACTGTAGAGTTAGAATATTAATTTCAGGTTCAAGTCTTTTTTAACTTGAACAATTTTTTTAACTTGACAGTTCCAATGAATTATTTGTAGTAGCTGCTTTTGTTTTTACTTGCAAATTTTAACCAAATAAGATTAGTATAATATTATACTCATAAGATTCTTTTTTTATGCTGGAAAATTGTATTGAAATTTAAATATTTCTTACTTAAAATTGTTATCGCAGAATCAATCAAGGCCAAGTTGACAAGTACGTATATCTGGGTAGCCTATTCACTACCGACGGAAAAATAGATGGGGAGTTAGATAGGCGCATAAAAGAGGGTAAGAAGTTTATCGGTAGAGCAGGGTCCATTCTCAGAAATAAAAACATATCAAAAAAAGCTCAAATGGCCATACATAATTCTACATTTGTACCGACTGCACTGTTAAGTAGCGAAACATGGACCTGTCAAGAAAAGGACAGGAGTAAAATTAACGCGATTGGCACGAAATCTTTGCGTACAATATGCGGGAAAACACTGATGGATAAAGTCCGAAACGAGATTATCCTCAAAGAATGTGGTGCAGGATAGACACTAGTTGACATATGGGAAAGAAATCTGTTAAGATGGTTCGGACATGTTGAAAGTTTTTTCTGGAATTTTTAACTTTCTGACCACTTTCCAATTAGAGTGAAGTAATAATTAATTAAATTTAAGAAAAGTCATTGTTTAAACAATTTGTTAATAATGTTAATAATATTCCCTTTGCTTAATGGTACAAAGTCGCGGCTTTTTCTGAAATTTTTAACTTTTTGTCCACTTTTCACTTAGTGAGGTAATAATTAATGCAACTTAACAAAAATGGTTGTTCAAACAATTTATTATTGTTCATAAATACCTTCTCTTAGATGAGTGCTAGAAAGATGTTTTTTTTTTCTGAAATGTTTAACTTTACTTTGTCTTTTTAATTATGAAGAGATAATAAATAAACACTACAGAGGATCATTTTTTAAACAATCTCTTTTTAAACATTATATTCTTCTAAATTAAAAGAGGTATTTGTAAAATTGATATCTGACTTTAATTCTCTTCTTACTAGAGACGAAAGTCAGAAACAACAGTTACTACAAGTGCTAACAAGAGTACTGTAAAACTTTAAAAAAACTTTTTATATATATATATATATATATATATATATATATATACCATCATATATGACGATGTGCTTGAAAGGGTTCTTAATCGAAAGTCTGCCAACCTGGGGTTTTCTTAATGGATTTGATTCCTGGGCATCCCAGGAGTATTTCAAGGTCAAAACCAAAATCGGCGACCGGGGGCTTTTTGAAAAAAATCGATTTTAGTTTTTAAATTTGCAAAACTGTGGGTTTGCGTTTTGAACTTTTGAAGTTCGCATTTTTTTAGTAGCTAAACTTCCATGAGAGTAATTGTATATAGGATTTTTGGGGCCACTGATTTCGAATGCATTGTTAGATTTTCAAAATTCAAGATGGCGGACAAATTTGGTGAAATTAATGCTGATTGTGGTAAAAATGAGTATATGAAGGTTTTTGGGGTTTCTGATTACATACCCGTTATCAGATTTGCAAAATTTAAAATGACGGATCTACAATGGTGGCCTAAATGAAGTAATTATATACTAATCCCTGTGAATGTTTGTATTCAGTGGTTTTTAGGACCGCTGATAACGAATATGTTGTTAGTTTTAATAAGTTTTAATAATGGAGCCTGGGATTTTCTTGAAGGGCTTGACCGGGGGCCAAATCGGCCCCCGGTGGCCGATTTGGGTTTTGAGCTTAAAATACTCCCGGGATGCCTAGGAATCAAATCCACCAAGAAAACCCCAGGTTGGCAGACTTTCGATTAAGACTCCTTTCAAGCACACCGTGATATATCATCGACCACCCATCTCACGGTCGTGAGACGTGGCCATAAGTGTGATTTACCGCGGTTTTACGGGGAGCTGATGTCATTTTTTAGATGGCAGTTGCTCCCAGTGAGACTCTGCGGTGGTTGTTTAAACCTTTAATTTTGATTATATATATTATGTATGCATGCATATTATCATCGACGAGACGTGTTTTCTCCAGGGAATAAGGTGGGGGGGGGGGGGGCTGATATTAAAATATGTGCAATTCCAAATTTTTCTTTTACACCTTGAAATAAACTTCTTGTTGTAATTCGAAACGAAACTTTTACAAGTCATTCGCAGGTCTAGCCCTCCCACATACTCCTAATTCCATTCTTTGTCTTTGTCTCTTGTGTAAGATAACCTTTTTTTTTAAATTTATGTTTTTTAAACACTGGGAAAAGGGCAAAAATAATTAACTGAAAACAATACAATACTATTTAGAAAATGAATCTTGATGAGGTTCATTTATTATTTTTTCATAACTAAGAACTCAAAGCAGAACTAAAGATTGCAGAAAAAAGCAAGTTTCTAACATTACTATAAGAATTAAAACATATAGTTATGAATAATAAACATATAAGAGAAGATGGTTATAAACATTAATAAATTGTTTAAAAAACCATTTTTGTTAACTTGGATCATGTCTTATTATTTACTAAGTGGAAAGTGGGTAAAAAGTTAAAAACTTCAGAAGAAACCGCAACTATCCAGCATTAATAAAGAAGAAGACCCAGGCGGAAATATTATATATAGTTTATGTATAGTGTTAAGTATTATATATAATATTCATTTGTTTTATATAAAAAATATATAAAACAAATGAATATTATATATAATACTTCACACTATATATAAACTATATATAATATTTCTGCCTGGGAGAATGTTAGAAAGAATAATTATTTGTTTCAATAATTATTTCTGCCAAATTGAATTAATTACCAACTCACTACAAGTGAGAAGTAGACAAACAGTTAAAAATTGCAGAAGAAACCGCAACTTTCTAGCATTACTCAAATTGAATAAATAACAATAATAATAAATTGTTTAAACAATTGATTTTCTTAACTTTAAATAATTATTCGCCTCACTCTAATTGGAGATTGGGCAGAAAGTGGAAATTTTGTTTAAAAAACTGCAATTTTCTAGTATTATTCGAAGAGAATATTATTAACAATAATAAATAATTGTTTAAACCATTTATGTGAATATCTCATTAGCCGTATAAAGTAGTATTTCATATATTAGGGACAATTTGCAATAAAAAAACACACAAAAATCATAATGAGCACCAAAAAATCGCAAAAACCATTTTCCCCTTATGGGGTTTTTTCGGGACCCTATAAAACAGACTTATCAGCGCGATATTTAAGAAGTGATATTTCATTCATATTCTATGGATAATTGTGAACAGAAATGTTAAGATTCAACTCGATTCTGCTAATATTAACAAATCTGAATAAAATTTACAAAAACGTATTGTTTTCTTATGGGAAATACGTGTTAAACTTCATTGGGCTTGAGCGACTTCTGAATATCATTTTTTTCAAAGCAAAACAAAAAATTGATTTATTTTTTGTGGTTTCGAACAAATTTCCCGGCAACATGCATGAAAATTCGAAAAGAAATTTTTGGACCACTCTCGGCCTCTTGGATATCACGCAGATTCGTGATCAGGAGATCATTATGAACAAAAATCATTAACAATATTGCATGACAAATGCGAATTCGACAGTAGAGGGTATGCTGTCCAAAATAAAAATATTGCTGAAGGTATTATGTATAAGGTAAACAAAGATGATTGACATACAGGCAAACAAAGAAGAGAAAATCTGCCTGCTGCGCGGGCACATTCTCATCGCACACCGTGAGCGCGGCTCGCTTCGCTGTCAAGTTTGAGCGCGCCGAGGGCGCGCGTCACCTGGATCTCGCGCTTCGCGCTCGACAATGGTTTTACCTCGCGCTACGCGATCGGTCTTTGTACTTCCTCCACATTTGTGCACAGACCTTTTAAAATGAAAGGTCAAGCATCGACATCTCGATGCATTTTTTCCTTATCTTGCACTAATTTTTATTCTCAACTACCCAGGAAAATGTGTCATTTCAATAAATTTATATGATTATAATTCATAATATGCATTGATATTGAAATAGACGTGTTTTTCTCATTTTTTCATCATTTTTTCTCGTACCTTCTGTTGTTTTTCAAAAAAAAAATTTTTATTTAAATGTTATTTTTTACAGTTAAAACAGAAACTCCGCGCCCTATCAAAAAATGATTAAATTTGTAGCTCTTTTTTAGGTTAGCAACTTTTATTTAATAATTTTTTCATAGTTTGTTTCGTCTGTCTAAAAATTATCTTTTTTATTCTTAGCTTGGTTTTTCACGATTAAAACAAAAACTACGCGTCCTATAAAAACATGATTAACAATAAATTTGCAGATCCTCTCTATGGAAAAAAATAGTGGAGATAAATTGTTCACATTTCCAAGTACTGTAAATAGCCGTACATAGAATTTTCATTGAAAAAAGAACTTTCCTCAAAAATTTTTAAAATGCCCTAATTTTTGGAATTTTTATCCAAAATAGCTAGCTAATGAACTCGTCATTACATTTCAGGCCTTAAAAGAATGAGCTAAAGCTCAATCCAATCTGATCATTTTTTCGAAAGTTATCGCGCCTACAGTCTACTACTACAGACACAGGCAGACACCTTCGTCAAAATCATTTTTTCTGACTAAGGGGGCCTCAAAACGTGGAGATTTGATGAAAACCGACTAATTCAAATTTTACATAAAACCATTATCTTCTCATTAGGATGAGATTGTAAATAAGTTCATAATTACATAATATGAGAAGTTATTGGATTAGACCTACAGGGCATACCACTTTCTGCATATTCCAATGAGTGAGAAGTACGCAAAAAGATAGAAATTGAACCACAAATAATTTATATTCACGAAATCGCGATCCGCACGTGGAGATGATGATTCCTGTGAGAAAAAAATATAATCGGAAATCACTTACTGGACGATGTAATCCGGCGTTTTCGATATACATCCACAGGATTCTTATGAGTTATGTATAAAAACATATCAAAACACACACGCACACAATTTAATAATGTTTGTAAAACAATTGCAAGTAAGTTGTTACGTATTCCGGAATGTTTTCAACTTGGTTGTTGCGGATTCAAGTACTTGCACCGGTAACTCGCTGCGAGCCATTGCAACCCTTCTGAGCTTCTCTGAAGAAAGTAATAGAGGTGCGTAGTTGTGGGCAAGCAGAACCTCGCTGCAGTGCCTGTCCTTCATTGGGCGAGCCTTAGAATCATCCCTTTTTGGGCCGCCCCTTTTGGGCCCCATTTTCGTGCCCCGTTAGGTAGATCGTCATAGAGACATAGATCATGGATCTTCAGTCTTTGCTGTGCATTGCTGCGAGCAACAGATATTTTTACTTAGCCAAACAACTCATTTCCGTCGTGAAAAGTTTTGTCCTCAGTTAACTTCAGTGAATCAATCGTGCATTGCTGCGAGCAACAGACACTTTCTTTCAGTCGTTCATTTCCTTTCCCTGGTGGAAATTTTGGTTCTTAGTGTACTTCAGTTAATTAATTGTGCATTGCTGCGAGCAGCGGACACTTTCATTCATTCGTACATTTGTTTTCCGCCGGAAAAATTTCGGTTTTCAGTGAAATACAGTGATTTGTCAATAAATTGTGGGTACAACGAAGCCATACAGCTGCATAATGTCAACGGAAGGAGTGAAGGGTTACGCAATTGTAAGTAAATATTATACAATTTCGTAACTGAATATGGACATAATTGTCCTTTTTCGCGTGTTTCCTATATCGCAACTTGTACCATCATGTATACAATTCAATCTCTCCGGATCAAAATGGGATACGCGTGGATCCAGCCTGAGAAGGATTGGCCTGAAAGTTAATTATTAAAATCGTTCAAATTTTAATTTTATGGACTCATTCTTGTACAGAAGTTCAAGGCGCATCTTTTTTCCTTTATTTCTAGGTTTTTCAATTTTTGAAGTAATTGATAAAAACTAGATTATTCGAAAACAAAAAAATTTCCATCTTTTTTAACTTCAACTCGCGCTAACTTTGTCAAATTTCCGAATTTATCAATTTTATTCATAGTAAATTACATTTTCAAGTCTTCTGAAACTAGCTAAGGAGAAAAAACTGAAATATTTTAATTAACCAGAAGTTGTTAATTTTCTTTTGACCCTTTGTAAAAATCATGAATTTCAACCTTCAAGCGCTTCGTTTATCGATCGAATTTTAAGTAACGGAAAACTTCCAGTAAGAAAGATGTTGATTAAGGTCTAAAGAAGTTTTCTGGAAAGTTTCAGCTCAATCGGATAAATGGTTAAAAAATTATGAATGTTTTAATTTGCATGCCCTATGTGACTTGAACTTCATCTCGTCCACTGCAACACGTTCGTAGCCGAGGAGGCACGCGCATAGGGCGGCGTCAAGATTACCGCTTGAAATTTAAAACTTCAATAAATGTTTACCCGTTAATCCTATTGAGCTGAAACTTTCCAGAAAACTTCTTTAGATCTGAATTAACAACTTTCCCACTAAAAGTTTTCCGTTCATTACAATTCGATCGATAAACAAAGCGTTTAAAGGTTGAAATTCATGATTTGTACAGTCTCAAAAAATAAAGTAACAACTTTTTGGTATATACCATTAAGCCATATACCCTTTGAGGGTAGGCTAATTAAAATATTTACGTTTTTCTTTCTTAACTAGTTTCAGAAGGCTCAAAACTGTAGTTAAGTATTAATAAAACTGATAAATTCTGAAATTTGACTAAGTTAGCGCGAGTTGAATTGGAAAAAGACGGAAATTTTTTGTTTTCGAAAAATCTAGTTTTTATGAATTATTTGAAAAAACAACAAATTGTACAAATATTTGCTGAAGGAAAAACAGATGCGCCTTGAACTTCTCTACAAGTATCAGTCCGTAAAATAAAAATTCGAACGATTTTAAAAAGATCGGGTATTCTGTGCCGGCAAAATATGCCGGATTTTAATTTTCTCGTCCGGCATATTTGGCCGGATTTTAATTTTTTCTTCCGTCATATTTTATCGTGTACTACATTGCATTCCAAAGAATTTATCATGAATTCCAAACGATTTATCATTAATTCCAAACACTTCTGTATTTATTGCAGCAAGTTGAAAAATTGATGTTTGCAAAAATATGCCGGACAATAGAAAATTAAAGGGAGATCTTGATGACAGGTGAAGGTTATGTGCCATCTGTATATATCTGTATTCCTTGCCGGATCTTAATCTTCTCTTCCAGCATATTTTGCCGGTTTTTAATTTTCTCTTCCGGAATATTCTTAATTACGTCATACTTTTCCGTAAATTATCTTAAATTTCCGTAAATTTCGACAATAATGATAAACTTCCATGAATTTTCGAAATTATGGTAATTCATCAAACTTTTCATACATTTTTAAAATTATGGTAATGAATGGAAATATATGATAATTTAAGGAAATTGTAGAAATTCATGGTAATAGATCGGTAAATTTTGTGACCAGTCACAGGGGTGCCTTCCCGCCACCACGAGACGTTGGAAAGGGGTAGGGGTTTAGACCAACATTATTTCTGTAACGAGTGACAAGGTGCCTTCCCGCCCCCCCACGGGACGTTGGAAACGGGTAGGGGTTCAAACCAACATTATTTCTGTAACCAGTCTCTTGCCGGAAGAGAAAATTAAGATCGGAAAAATATGCCGGAACATAAAATTCAAATCCGGCAACATATGCCGGAAGAGAAAATTCAAATCCGGCAAAATATGCCGGATCCGTATACACTACCTTTTAAAAATTGACTTTGAGCTTCAGGACAATACTCCTCAGGCTGAATACACGCGTATCCCCTTTTATTCCAGAAGGTTCAATTGTCTTCAACGTCAAGTTGGTCCCCTATGCCTAGGGCCTAGGCCTAGCATGAAAATGCTTTATAATTGATTTTAAACGTAGTGGAAGTGGGCGCGTTGTGCGCGCACTAATTACACTTTCTTTAGAGTACAAAATCTGTTCATTTTCCAGGAAAGTGACGGGATACATTTTTTTCCAGATTGTACATAAAATCTTACAGGATTTGAGCGCATTGTATAATTATGATTCAAAGAAGTTCTTATAATTATCACGGAAAAAAGTGGATCTTTAAAAAAACTCTGTGAACCAGCAGCTCTAACTATTTTAAATTGAACCGCAGCTTTTCGTCGGTGAATTTTGTTAAAATTACTATTTCGCATTCAGGTTATTTAAACTGACTTCTTAAAAGAGTAGGTTGAACAATTTCAAATAGTAGGATGCACTGCACCAGTTGGTAACCGTCCACACTCAGGAGCATTTCCCATTTGAATTTTCCCTGGAAAATTCAATAGTTTGGTGATTTTTGAACAACTTTGTTAAAAATTCATCATTTTAGTTAAAGTTTTTTCTTGTTTGTTAAAAAGTAGGTTTTTTAACTAACAATTGTAATGTTTGGTTGAAAATTAACTTCTTAATTATTAATTCATATTTTCGTGTTGAAAAATCAACTGCATTGTAGAAAATTTAACAATTTGGGAGAAAATTCAGTTTTTTCAATTGAAAATTAATTTTTTGAAACGAAAATATAACTATTAGATTTTTGGTTAAAAACTGTTGTTCTTAATTAAAAAATTCAACTATTTTGTTCAAAAATTATCTTACTCATTGAAAATTTAAAATTGCGAAAGTTAAAAATAAATTTCTTGCTCAGTTACAATTTTTTTGAAAATATGCAAAAACATGTTTTTTTTTTGGATTGAGCCATATGCACACATTAAAAAAAAAGTTGAATATGTCGAAACTGAAATTTATTCAGCTTGAACCAAAGAAAGCTTTTTTTCTTTTTCGGAAAAAAATGTTTGTCGTGAATTAGGATTTTTGGGATTTCATATCTTTTTTTGCGATTTTCGAACGTTATAAACACCAGGAAAAAAATGTTTCCCATGGATAAAAAATAATAACATGTTTCTTTGGTTCAAGGTGACTCAATTTTTAGGTTCGAATCAATCCAAAAAACATGTTTAAGCACATGTTTAAACATGTTTAAACAGGTGTAAGTGTATATTTTCCAAAAGTTTTCAATAAGGGAAATTTTTTTTTGCAATCAAAGAAAATTGTTTAATTGTAAATTTAAGAAAGAGAACAGAAGATATTAACTGATTTCAATTGTTTTAAATTTATATTGAAAGTATTAATTATAGTAAGGATGAAATGACAAATCTTAGAAAGAAATATTTATGAGAACGATGTTAAGCATATCAAAATTGTGTATTTAACTGATTTTATTTTTTCTCGGACTTTTTCTTTTCACTCTGGATGGATTTCCAACGATCTAAGTATATCCAATTTTTAAAAATAAATCTTTAATGGCAGAAATCATTGAAAAATCATAAAAAATTATTTAAAAATGTCACATTTCTTACGCAAAGGTTGTTTGTTCTTTTCGACATATGAAAATAAATGTTTAATCTTTCCCCTATTTTCCCTTTTTTCGTGCGAAAACCACCCTATTTCCCCTTTTTGAAGCTCCTTTTACACTGTGATCCCTGTAGTATCAAAGATCGCGATATCATAGTAGTATGGTAGATTTTTTTGTTGTTGAAAATCTGAAAAAAAAATTAGAAAATATTTTTTTTTCATGAAATGGTAGTAATTTTTACAAATATCAATGTGAAAAGGTTGAAAAAATTATTACTACGTTAAAATTGGAAATTAATTTGAACTCAAATTTTATTACAAATTATTTTTTCATTATTGGTTCAAAAAATGATATGTCGAAAACAATTTATTATTCTACTAAGAAAAAATTCTTCCAAATAATATAATATTTGAACTTAGGTGGCTTAATCAAGTACGATCCTAATCAATTTTAGTGTCATAAGAAATTAAAAATATCATAAGCAGAAAATTCCATAGTAGAAATAATGTAAATAAAAGTATTCCTTTTATATATAATTCTTCAGAATATTTTTTAATTTTGAAAATTTTGTACAAAACAAAAAAACAGCATTGAAGTATAAAGTAGAGTTATTCACTATGTTCATTTATAATAATTATCTCAACTGATATTATGATAAAACATTATAAAATGGTTTCCGATAATTTATTTAATTTTGTAAAATGTCAGTGCACGGTCTGTCTTATAGATTGAAAAGCGAAAATCTGTTGTTTTACTGATAAGCAAGTTATAAGTCGTCCTTCTTTTTTAATTTGAAACGGATCGCCTAAAAAATGTTGCGGAGGGGGCCTACACGTTTCTAGTTGTGCCACTGAACTCACTTACAATTTCAAATAGTAAGGCTAAGAATCTCGCGCAGTGCTTATTGCAATGCAAAAAAGCAGATCGAACTCACTTGCAAAAGTCAAACTCACAATTCTTTGCTTACTATGACAATTAGTTATTCATACAGTTTACATGTTCAAATGTACTATTTCAAATAGTTATTGAAGCTACTTGTTCTAGTAATCTTTCTTTTTACAATTTGAAGTAGTAATGCTGACTTTAGACTTTGTATATTTTGAGATCACTATCTCATTCAGTATCAAAAACTATTTGAATTGTTTCTTGTGCAATGCGAACAAGTAAACTTCAAGTTAACAATATATCAAAGTGAATCTAACTATCTAATTTTTTCCGTGATAGCGAAAAAATGCCAGTACATTTAATATGAATGACGCATTTTTTTTAATTTACATACACTCCTTTAAAATTAGCCGATTACTTTATCGCGTTAACAAAATGCAACTCGCCGCGTGTGACATTGTGATATTCTACTTTCAATATTTTTTGTAATATTTGAGAATTATGAAAACGATATTTTCATGTTATTTCCGCATGAACTATTCATCGACGTTGAATTAAATTGGACAATTGGAATTGGATTCGAATATTCTATAAGCAGGGCTGCACTTCAATGAGTTTTACTCATTTTTTTCTAAAACCACTTTTTAGTCACTGTTTTGACAATTTTCTTTACAATAAATGCAAACAATGAATCCAAGGTTTAACCAGTACTGAATGTAGGTTTATACTTATTTCTGATTTTTCTTAATTTCTTATGAATTCTTTGGAATCTCCTTGAAATGCATTGAATTCAATGGATCGTTTTTGGATTTTTAATTGTTGACATTCACTTTGAACACTTTTAAATTGACCTTACATTCGTATGCATTTTACCAGATTCACTCCCATTTATCTGGATTCAATGAATTGTTTTTTGATTCTAAAACTATTGACTTAAATTATCTTTAATTCATATTGAATTTCTATGAATTTCATTAACTTCTCTCGAATTCCCTTTAATTCTTTAAAATTAACTCCAATTCAACTGAAATAAGTGGAATGTTTGCATTTTTTTAAATACATTTGAATTCACTTGGAATTTATCACAAATTTTTAAAAATTGTTTTGAATTCTCATGGATTTATTTTAATTTGCCTTGAATTGTATTTACTCTGTTTTTACTGAATTCAGTGAAAAATTTCTTGAATTTTCATCAAAGTCTCTTGAATTTCTTCGAATTCTTCTAAATTCATTTAAATTTTACTGACATGAATGTAATGTTTTGAATATTTTCGAATGCTCGTGTACTTATCCCAAATTTGTTAAAATTTACATCAAAGTATTGTACATTGCTGGAAATTAGTCACGTTTGGCAACTTTGTCGATTTGGAAGTGTTAATTTTGCACCTATTGTAAAAATGTTGTTTTTCATTCATATTTGAGACAAAAATACTTTCGAGATTTTCGTGACACATCTATTGTTTATGAAAGGATTGATTTTGCACATCAGATTAAAGTCTGTGAATTTGAGTAAGAGTGATGAAAATTTGGAAATTATTCATTTTTATAAACTTAGTTTCAAGATCCTAATTCGAGAAATCTTTAATTTTAAGGAAGCTTTGAATATTGTGTACTTTTCAAAGTTTCAAGTTTGAATTCATTTATTTTTAAAGCTTTAAATTCGAAATCATATCATTTGCAATGCTTTTAGAATTATCCAACTTTAAAGGTTTACAGTTCCCAATACATTGGAGAGAACTTACGGGGGGGGGGGGGGTGACGTTATTATTGTCTGTCCAGTGTCTGGACTCTAGTGGTATAATGATCAATATTTCTCATATCGATATTCTATCTCAAAAAGGCTGCTTTTTTACTAACAGAATGTAAATCAGAGTTGCCTTTCTTTACATTTCATACGTTTTCTATACTTTAATTCGTGAGTTTACTATCTCTAAAAGCGTCACAGATTCGTGGAAACTAACAACATTTTCAGGGTTTCAAACAGGGGAATCGCTTTTTACCAAAATTTTAATGTTTTTGGCAGAGGGTATTTGTTTTCGACCAACTCGAACTAACCCAATAAAAAGATTTTTTAAATACCAAAAAATGCCAAATTTGAGTTATCTTGACAACAATACGCGAAAACTGACAACATTTGTGGGGGTTTCTAAAGGGAACCAGTAAAAAAAATTTTTAAATTCCAGAAAGAGATCAAAAATTTTAAATCATCTCTGAAAGGGTCAAGAAGTCCCACATATTAAAAAGGATTGGAGGCACGGACTGAAAAATGGATTCGGTATGGGTTCGGATTGAAGTTGGTACTAATACATGAATGAAGAAGGATTAATGAGTGAGCCTCGGATCCATTCGGATTGAATTTGGGGTTGAGAGATGTATTCAGATTAGGATTTAATTTGGGGTTAAAACACGGATAGAAAAGGGTTGAAGAAAATTGAAAACTTGTTTCGGATTGTTTCGGAATAATTCGAATTAGTTCGAACTGCAAAAAAATATCAAAGATAATTACAAAATATTTGAAATGACGAAAACACGCGCGCTCAAGCGCGCGATTGTTCTCGTAGTGCATACATTTCGCGTGTTACAATGAAAAATGAAATCTCGTCGCTTACTTTCTGACACCGCCTAATCCCAAACCAAAGTATACGAGATTAGGCGGTGGCAGAACTTAAGCGAAGATATATTAAATTACAGATTCATTTGTTTGCCTCATGAAACGAAAGAAGGGTGGATGGGGGAGAGGAAATCAAATTGGAACTAAAATTCCAATAAGCATAAAGAAGAAGCATGAAAGTGGACGCCCATTGTTTAGCATGTAAAATTTGTTAATTTTTGATTGTTAATTGGATCTAGAAGGAGTTAAATTTTTTAAAGGGTTGAAAGTTATCTAACATCAGGACAAAAATTAGCCCAGGATGAAGTCATTTTCTCCATTTTTTTAAGAAGCTACCTTAGTTACAGTTTTTACTATTCTTATATTAGCGTTATTGCAAAATAGTAAAAGTTGTAAGGTTTCTTTACATTAGAAATAAAATCTGAAATAGTACACATTTTTTAATATTCTTGGACTATTTCATAGATATGTCGGTAAAGAATCGCAGCTCGAGCGTAATTGTAAAGAAAAATCTCTGATCGTACAAGAAGTCTATAAGTTGGGATATTCAAGTGTTTCAAAATGTTCTGTTCCACATGACTGATTTTCACTTTTTTCACTACGTAAGAATAAAGTTTGCACAATCATTAAGATAAAGTCACTATGATTTCATACAAATGCACCTTTCAAATAAGCTCAAAAACATTTAAAACTATTTGGTATTTCAGATGTCTTGTAAGATTCACGGAAAGTACAATATGTGACGCGCTCCGAAGAAAGGAACCCAAGTGGCAAAAATTCGATTTTTAGATTCTGACAGCTTTTTATAGTTTTTGAGATCATCTTCCGAATGGTGGAAACGCAAAAATTCTATTAATTTTAGTTCTTTTGCCATTAAAGTCCCTTTCTTCGGAGCGCGTCATATATGAACTATGTCTACAATAGCTTCTTCAGGAATTGACAAAATTACTTCATTCTTGACTTAGAATCATTCAAAAAACTGCTATTTCTCGGTTTAGTCACGATGCAGAATTTATGACAGGACGTTTTGATTGGGCTTCGCGGACCCTTTCAAAATAAGAATTCATAGTGACTGTTGAGTGAAAAAAATTGAAGGCCAAGTAAGCCGTAAGCCAACATGTGGCTCGCGATTCAAAATTTCTTTCCCATAAACTCATAAATCCATAAAAGTGACCGTTGGCTCGATTCGGGTGAGTCGTACTGTTTGAACCGTACAGTCGTGAAGCAACCAACATAAAAGAATTTAAACTTTTATAGACACAATTGAAGAATACGGAAAGAGTGAAATACCTTTTTTGACCATCCCGGGTGCTAAGTTTTTCGATATTGGGCTCACTTAGGCCCTAGGGCCTAGGACTTGTGGGACAATTTGCCTACATAATGACAATAGGCTCAATGCAGCCATAAAATAAAGCAGCTTCAGCTTAGGGGACTTCCCCAAATCCCAACCGCATGGCGTTCACTGCTTAAGGTTATACTGCATTGTATTTTTGCCTGGATGAAAATTAAAATGTGGGCGTGAGAATTGTAAATTGTAATGTTCGAAATACCTTAAAATGTTTCCATTGTCTTATTTCCTATTTGGAAAATGGGTCATCGCCCGACTCGCATCGGCTGACCTGTGAACTATACCCCCACCATTGCGCTAAGCGAGTTACCCCTCACTGGCTTCAATACTCATTCACAGATTGCCTATATATTACTCTAATTTGGAAGGCTTAGAATTTAAATTTATTCAGTTTTGAAGACTTTTAAACTGGATATTGAAAACTCCGCGAATTTGACCATTTTTAACGTTTCAAAAACGAGATTTGAGTACAATTTTTAAGAATTTGAAATTGATCAAATGTACACGTTAGTATCTCACACATTATTCATTTTTTCTAACGTTTTCAATTTAAAATTCATTAACCTTTATGACTTAGAATTTGAGAATATTGTACAATTAGGCTGATTCAATGTACATATTGATGTAATAATTCCATTTAATCACACAATAATTGTAAAGTTAAGAATAACCATTGTTCTAAATAGTGTTTGTAGCAAAACATTCTAATTTGACGTATTTTCAAGGTTGGACCTCCCTTAATTTTCTGAATTGATGCAAATCTTACTAAAATAAGTAAAAAATCGGTTTCTAATTCAAAATAGCTTGAAAATGAATAATAACACTGCATGCTAAGATTCACTCAGTGAAAATTCCTGGAATATTTCATAATTAATACTTAACTATGATACATTGTTTCCAAAAATATTTATTAATACATTTTTATTGAGATATGTGACTAACTTGGGCTTTCAACTTCCAAAATATTTGGAAATTGTTCATCTAATTTGTTTATGAAAATATAAATTATTATATTTTACAAAATATTATTTATAGAAATATTTGCAGAAATTCATGTATTTTGCTGGAAATTCGTCTTTTTGGTTGAAAATAAATTTGGTTAAAAATTCATATTTTTTTGGTTTGAATTTTTTGTAAATTGAAATTTAAATTCTTCAATCAAAGCACATGAATTTTCAACCAAAACAGATGAATTTTAAACCAAACAGTTATTTGCATTTTTAATCAAAAGATAAGCTTTCCATAAAATTCCCAACCAAATAGTTACATTTTCAACGAAAAAGATGAATTCTTACCAGAAGACATTAATTTTTAAACGAAATACTTGAATTTTCTATACAGAAATACGAATTTTGAAAAAAATATATAAATTTGCAACTATACAGTTACATTTCCTACCAATTTGTTGAATTTTCGAGCCAAACATACGAATTTTCTACAAAACATTGATTTTTGAACAATAAATTTCATTTTCGACGGAAACCGAATGATTTGTAACCAAACAGTTGCATTTTTTAGCAAAAAAGATGAAATTTATACAGAAAGAAATGCAATTGTTCACGACAATCGTGGACAATCGTGTGTTAGTAGGTCTAGCGGGTCTAGCCAAAGTCCACGTGGACTAAGGTGCTCCACAATTTTTTATTTTCATGCATATCTCCCCCAAATTTGTTCAAATCCACAAAAAATGAATGCGTTCAAAAAAAATTGATATTCAAAAATTCCGCAAGCCCCATGAAGATTAACACATATTTCCCATAAAAAACATTTTTTTAAATTGTATTCAAAATTGTCAATATTATGTATATCGAGTTAATCCTGAAAATTTCTCTTCAAAATCAGCAATAAAATACGACTGAGAAATTTATTTTGGAATTCCACCCCTTGAAGTCTATTTTATAGGGTTTTAAATAAACCTTTTTAAATTTTAACTTTTTGTCCACTTTTTACTTAGTGAGATAGTTATTAACTCAAGTTCAACTCGAAATGTTGAATTTTCAACAAAAAAGTTAATTTTCAACCAAGAAAGATGACTTTTCTACCTTAAAAGATGAATTTCCTACCAAAAGACGAATTTTGAACGAGTTGAATTAAACAAAACAAAACGAAGTTTTAACAAAATAGTTGAATCCTCAAATAAAATAATTTTCAATCAAAACAGATGAATTTTAAACGAAATACTTAAATTTTCAGGTAAAAATGGAATCGTTACATTTTCAATTAAAAAAATAATTTTCAACATATATATAAAATTAATTTTTAACTAGTTGTATTTAACCAAAAAAGACACCAAAAAGGTGAATCTCACATAAATCAACAAAAAATCTTAATTTTCCACCAAGAAAATCAATTTTCTACAAAAAAAGATAAATTAACAAAATACATCAATTGTTAACAAAATTGTTGAATTTTTGAGCCAAAGAGATAAATTATCTACAATGCAGTTGAATTTTCAACCCGAAAATATGATTTGTTAACCAAAAAGTTTATTCTTCACCAAATAGTTGAATTTTTAAGCAAATAGTTAATTTTTAATCAAATAGTTAAATTTTAAACCAAAAGTTATGAATTTTTAGCAAAAAAATTAATTTTCAATAAAATAGTAACATTTTTAACCAAATAGTACACCTTCATTAAAAAAAATCTGCCCGCTTCGCGGGCACATTCACATCGCGCGCTTCGCTCGCAAGTTTGAGCGCGCCTAAGGCGCGCGACTGTTGGATCTCGCGCTTCGCGCTCGATCATATATTTATCTCGCGCTTCGCGCTCGATTATGTATTCGCCTCGCGCTACGCGCTCGGGCGTATTTACTTCGCGCTTTACGCTCGGCTCCTCTAGATTTTTGAACTTCGTGTTCGACTTCGATGAAAAGAAAAAGTTTGTTTGCAAATATTATAAAATTATCCAAACCTGTACATATTAAGTGATTGTTAAATTTGTTTTTATTTTAGACTGAAAAGGAACTTTATTTACTCAAGGTTCTATCGACCTTAAGGAACACATTCTCATCCAGACACTCGCGCTTCGCGCTCGATATTTGATTTGAAAATCATTTGAACCTTGCGTTCCACGCTCGGTTCTGTGCACCGTATGATAGAAACAAAAAAGTTTGAGCGCACTTACGGCGTGCGATTTGGTAAATACACTGAGCGCGCACTTTGTTATTATTATTATTATTATTATACCATTAAGCCATTTCCCTTTCGGGGTAGGCGTGACTTGCTCGGTTGGAGAATAGTAGTGTGCATATGGGTATATAGGTATTATATGTTCTTCATATACAAATTACTAAATTTGTATTTGATTTCAAATGAAAAGTTATGATATAATTTAGGCGACAAATTTTATTAGTTAACATTTTATTTTAGCTTGTGCCGTTTATCAATAAAGTTAATTTTTGTCATTTTGAATATATTCTTACCACAAAAATTGATTACGGGTTTGTAAGTCTTTTTTGAATGCACAATTTGTGTTCATTTATATGTTTTCGTACCTTGCATTGTTTTTTCAAAAATTGGATTTTTTTTTACTGTCAATGTTATTTTCACGAATAAAACAAAAACCACGCATCCTATCGAAACATGAGTTACAACAAATTTGTACCTCTTACTTGGACGAACAAATTTTGTTTCGGTCATTTTTTCGTCTGAAAATTTGATTTTTCTATTTTCAATGCTGTTTTTTACGAATAAAACAAAAACTACGCGTCATATAAAAAAGTGAATCATAAGAAATTTGTAGATCTTTTGTAGGTGCACAATTTTGTTGAGATGATCTTTTCTCGTATCTTGCATAGTTTGACAGCAAAATGGAATTTTTGATTTTTCATTAATTTTTTGTGCGGTCAAAATTTGAATTTTTTATTTTTCAAAAAATTCAAAAAGTTGTTATGAAAATATTATAGCGTGTTCAGGAATCAACGTTTTTCTCCTCTTGACTTTTTTTCATACCGTGCGTTTTTCGGCTTAAAATGTTCATTTTCGTTTGTTTTTTGGAATTTTGAAAATGCTATAACTCCAGTCATTTTTTTTTATCACGAAAAGTCATGAGAATATTTTGTTCGTCATTTTGCGTACTACTAATAACCGTACATAGAATTTTCAAATCTTCAAAAAAAGTGGTCTCAAAAATTTTCAAAATGTGCTCACTTTTTGAATTTTCATCCAAAATAGCTGGTTAACGAACTCGTTCTCTGTTTTTCGGCCATAAAAAAGTGTGCCAAAGCTCAATCAAATCTGATCATTTTTTCGAAAGTTATCGTGGCTACAGACAGACAGACTACAGACAGACAGACACCTTGGTAAAAATCGTTTTTTCTAGCTCAGGGGGTGTCAAAACGTGGAGATTTGATGAAACCGACTATGTCAAATTTTACATAAAACCAATACCTTCTCATTAGAATGAGAATGTAAAAAAAAACAATTTTCAACAAAGTCGTTCAAGTTTTACCCGCGTAAATAGTCGAATCCTCAAGCAAAAAAGAGTTTCTGGTAAGAGATAAGTTTTTCAAAAAATAGTTGGATTTGCAACAAAACAGTTGAATTTTTAATCAAACAGTTGCCATTCTATCTAAGAAAGATGCAATTTCTATTAAAATAGATAAATTTTTAAATTAAACAAATTTGCAAAAAAAGTATTTGAGTTTCTACAAAAAAAATTCCAGTTTGATTATTTAAGAACTAAATATGAGTTTTAAATAAAAAAGTACATTGCACATTTTCTATCAAGAAACTTTAATTTTCAACCTAAGAAGACGAGTTTTCAACAAAACAGTTGAATTTTCAACATTTCATTTTTTATTCAAGATTTATTATAATAATTTTTTTAATTTAATTTCATTTTACGCGTCTTCGAAACTAAAAACTTTCAAATTTTAGAGTTAGAGTAATAAACTTCATCGGATATTATTTCTAAACTGGAACCCAAAGGGACAACAGCTTCATTTCAGTGTCGGGAATCCCCGTAATAAAGTTTACAATTCTATTTACAATGTCCAGTTTAAATATCTCCGGTACGCCAGCCTTCTAAGATATAATTCCAAATTCTTGCAAAAAATTTTTCACAACAATTACAACTGTTGATGTTTCATAAAAATTGTGACTAAAAGTCACTCTCACTATAATTTAAACATTTAAAGCATATTCATCCGAAAACAAATTTTTTTCAACATAAAGTGCACTATTTGGCTGTTTTTTAATGTCATTTGTTTATAACAATTAAAACAGACAATAATCAAATGATTTGCATTCTGGGAGTACTCTTGCTTCGATTTAAGATGATTTTCATTATATGCTAACCGCTATTAAAGAGTAAATAATGATTTTGTGAAAAATGTCGATTTTCTCATACTTCGAGTAAACATATAATAAATAAACAAATGAAAATGCAACAATCTCTAACTAAGATGCTCTTGGAAATTTGGCGCTCTTCAACTTAAAAAACAAAATTGCGGATTGGGGCAAAATTGAAGGCTGTAGACCTTTTGAACGAAAAAAATGCTTTTCCTCCCATGGTGCGGTGTATCTTGGCATACTATCCTGTGCACATCAACATTTCTATTATTACTGCAAATATTAACTGCAAAATATTATTATATATAATATTATCACATTTCTCATAATGATTTATAAAGTCCTACTGGGGAAAACACTAAAAAAAAGCGCCTGACACTCTACCTGCGGACTGCTGTGGAAAAGAGTTCATTTAACAATTATTATTAGTAATTGATTAGTCAATCATTAACTCAATTATGTAATTAATGTTTTCATTCATTACATAATTATGTGAATAATTTGTTTACATATTCATCTATTATCAGCAATTAAAAATAATAGTTTCGTTTATAACACAATCTCGTAAAAGTAACGCCTTTCATAACATTTTATTTTATGAATAATGAATAAAAAATGTAAAAACAGTTAATTTATCTTTTTTTCTTCATTTAATTTCGACGAAAGATATTCTGGAACTTGCTTCCACAAATAAAGTACAGAAAATATGCACACAGTTGATAGATTGAAAAGAATTACTTTAAACAATGGTTAAGCGATTGATTGTTGTTAACTAAAAATAAGAAAAAATGCATTTGTTATGAACTACAGATGCATATATGCCACCAAAATTCCTAAATAGTCTAATCTAACAATAATATCGGTTGGTGGTAACCAGAACCAAACTGTCGTCGAGAAAATCCAAATAACTCAAAATTTTTTGGTCTTTACAGTCTTATAAAAAAAAACACATTTAAATTATGTTGTCAAAATTTTTTAATAGGATCAACGTTTCGGCTCGGCTTTGAGCCATTCTCAAGATCTAAAGAAAATAATTTAATGAAATTTAATAAAATGACAAAAGTTATATAAAGAAAGTCGAAACATGTGTTTCGAAGATTGCGATCAAGGTATTAATTCCCGAGAAAAAAGTCAAATTATAAATTGAAGGTGTTGAAAAGATCTATAATTTGGTAGGTCGAACGTTGAAACTGTTTAATTTGTTCCCTCGCAAAGTAATCTAAACCGGCAAAAAGGTCTGTTGTACAATATCATGTTATCTTTGCAAAAGGTATATGCACGTCCATCAAAATCTCTGAAAAGCTGTGTTTTGTTATGGACATATTTTAATCCCAAAGTCTTCTAGTATCATCTGTATCTTTGATCTTCCTATATAGAAATAGCGATCGGGATTTGAAAGGGCCCCGGCTAGTTTTCCCTATTTCTGATTGGGAAAAATGGGGAGGGCCAGACTAGCTCTGTAACGCTGTTTTAGCCAGGCTCTCCAGGAATTCCCTCCAGCCGCCCGTCTACACCCTCTGTGTTTTCCGGTACGTTCATCACTTAGCTATGATATAAATAGATGTGACAAACGATTTTTTAACGACAAAATGAATGAGAATATTTAAATACACACCAATTTTAGGTTTATAATTCGTCAATTAAAAACCGATTTTTTGATTTATTAATATCGCGTCACAAAATCCGAATATTGAACATTTGCACTCTGCTCTGACAAATGATTATTTTCATTATTTTGCACTGGGTTTCACATACACAGCACAAATTTAACTGTTTTCCTCCGAAACAAATTTATCTTCATTTTAAAGAAAGTAAAGTCATTGCGAAAGGTGAAAAAATAAATTACCTAAATTTTTTTGGTTATATTTACACACCCCATTCAGTATATATAATAAATCTTTATTTAATAAAAATTTACGTGGTGTTATTTTCATGAAAAACACGTATTTATAAGTGTTAAACACTCGAATGCTTCAGATGAAAATAAATTTTACTTTGCTGTCACGTGTTGTTGGGGCAGCCATTCGCCTGTTTACTGAAGCATAATTTAGTGCATACAAACTTCTGAAGATGGCACTACATCATATATACTGCAGCGCCATCTTCAGAAAGTTTATCTGGGGTAAGCTGTCTAAGGCCCGACCAGTGCCTGACTAGAATTTTTTGATTCTTTTACCTAAATCAGGAAACAACTAAAGCCTGGATCAAATACAAGATTAGGGCCTAACTAGACGCACATAGTTTTTCTAGTCATAAGGAATAAAAGATGTGAGCAGTGCCTTAAAGCAGGCCTGCCCAAGTAGGGGAAAACTGCTCGTTCACCACATGTTCGAGTTCCACCACCACGTCCCTCTTCACAGGTCCAGAGGCTTGGGGGGTGATCGCTGTCGCGAAGTTGAATGAATAGAGGTCGGTGGTGGTGTTAAATTCCCATCTGGAAAATGAGCAGTTTTCCCCTACTTGGGCAGGCCTGCCTTAAAGGGTCCTGATTAGATCTTCCCTAGTAGCAACGTCTGCCTTGTATGACAGAGGCCAGAGTCTGGCTCAGAATCTGCTCCTCTAGTCGACCAGACTGGCGGGAGAAATGATTAGACCAGACGAAAAACAGAATCTGGTGAATAAAGGAACCAGACTCTGGTAATTAGTTTAAACACTAGTAATTAATGTAGAATATAAATAATGAAATTGAAAATCTAGCAATCGGAAATTTGAACGATTCACAAGTATGACCAAACATGCAACCATGCAAGCTTATACGACAACAGGTTATGTTTTAAATATTTCAGTATGTCTCCTGAAATGTTGTGACGTCTCCGCAGTATATTCTCCCAGAAAGGGCTGAAATATAGTGTAAAAATATTACAGAAAACTATATAGTACCACTTTACGTTATATTAATTTTGTCTGGTGTATATCATGACCAGTCTGGACCAGGATCTGCTATACCAGACTCTGGTGCCAGAACAGCACGCCAAAGCGGAACCAGCCGGGCGCCAGGCTGCAAACAGATTCTTCTTTTTCTGGCGCCCAGCTTGCGCCAGTCTGCAGTTATCTTGCTACTAGGGTTACTAGTCCAGTTGTTCTAGTGAGATTCTGATTACTGCCCTGATTGAAATGGGGCGGTTTCTACATGGGTTAAACAATCGGGATTACAGTAAATCGAAATTTACCATTTTTCCATGATTTTAAAATGAAAATATTTTCTGTACGTTAATTGGGGGGGGGGGGGTCATAACAATTATTGTAGCCGTACTTTTCCAGGCACACAGGTAAAATTGGTAAATAGTGTAAATGGATACTGATGCTAATTGTAGTAAAATTTTGATAGAAATCAGTTTGCGAAAATACTGTCTAGAATAGCGGGCGACATGGTTGAAGAAGTTGGTGCAGCACCCGCTCCTGCTACGCCAGTCAAGAAATCTCCGGCAAAAAAAGCAGCAGCCAAGTCGCTGATAAGTACCTGGTTGAAACAAAATCTCAGACCCATTTCATGAAGAAATATTATGTGAAATCTTCTGTGTCTAGTGGTGCCTTGTTCAGCCGAGGTGGACATACTCCACTGGCTCCATTCATAATCATACGACTGCATATCGTCCGAATATTATTTCTACTTACAAAAGTGCAAATTTCAAACTTTTTGTTTCATCTGAACACCCACTATTCCTATACTCTGAATATATATAACAAAAAAGGTATTTAAAAATGAATAATAATTGATTGCGAGTAATTTGTCTATAAATGTTAATGATCCTGGTTACAATGAATGCATACTTTACATTTAAACATTAGATTACAAATAAAATTTCTAACGCTACGGGGTTCTAACCAACATCTATACCTGAATCTATCGCCTAGCAGTTGGTAATCCTAACCATTACTCTATACCTACAGAATTGAAAGTCAATTAAAAAACCATCCTCATAAGCCACAGCTCAAAAAAGTTAAAACAACCATTTTTTAACTCTTTTTCCTCATTAATTTTTTTATTATCATACGACATCATATACATGTAAAATAAATGAACTGTGAACGGGAATAGAAATAAAATAATGTTTAAATAAATAATTTAAATCGAATACAATTTTTCTTTGCGTAATATTTTGTTTTTTCGCGTTTTAGAACATTTTGCAACTTTTGACAATGACAGAAAATGTCATTTTTAATGAGCATTTCAGATTTCTATCGACGGAACTTCGATTTTATCGCGTACTGCGACGATTGTTTTAATAACAAATTTTTTCTAACTTTCGTGTAATGTTTTGCTTTTTAGGTGTTTTAGAATATTTTGCAACGATTAAGAATTACGTAAAATATTATTTTTTCTGAACATTTACAATTTATCATGAAGATGGAACATAGAATTTTGTTCATTAAAAAAAAATTGGGGAAAAAACCCCAGAAAAAACATTGTTCTAGCGATATTTGTATTTATAGTTTTTCAAAATTCTAAAACACATGAACCATATTTGTAAACGTATTTTTTTATTTTTTTAACTATTTATACTGTCGGCATCATACTCTGATCGTGGAGCCAACCTCCGCCAGTACTGGGCCAGTGAAGGGAGCAGGAGCTGCTGGATCTTTCAAGTTGCCAGTGACCAAGAAAGCTGCTGCTGAAGGAAAACCAAAAGCGCCAAAGGCGAAGGCACCAAAAGCGAAATCTAAAGCTTCTGCTGCCAAGAAGAGCCCCAAGAAAGCTCCTGCTCCTAAAACCAAGAAAACTGTTGCTGACACGGCCGCGCAAGCTACAAAATCAAAAGCTGCTGCCAAGAAACCCGACATCAGCAAGAAAACTGCCAAGGCTCCAGCTTCCAAACACAAGAGCCCCAAGGACAGGAAAGCTCCAGCTAGCAGGGCCACACCCAAGAAGTAACTTTCGATCCTGATCACAACAGATTTTACAATCGGCCCTTTTCAGGGTCAACAAAATTTTGTTACGAGGAATAAACTTCATATCAAACATGCTCTCTTTTAATAGTTAGAAATCCGACTGGTATTTCTCGGCCTTTGCTTTCATTCTGCTCTTTTGTGACATTGTATTTCGTTTCGCTTTGGAAATTGATAACATAATTGAACTGAAAAATATACCCACTGGACAGACACAGTCTCATTGAGCGCGCCTGGAGCGCTCGAGTATATTGAGATTTGTTCCTTGGTTTACTTAGACGAACGTAAAAACCGACTGAAAGTGCCTTTTCTGAAATATGTAATTATTACTGCAATAATCAAGCAATAAGTTTTAAACTTCCAGAAAATATGTGCCCTGCCACCCTTAGAAAGTGTGCAAGAGTTCAGCCTGAAGTAATCATAGTTTTCATGAATTTCTACAGATTTGGCCGACAGGATATCAACTAAAGTTGGTGTTTGTACTCTGCAAGAGTTTTACAATCAAGTACATTCAACAACGGAGCGACTTTTTATAATTATAATTATATATATTATATACATAAAAGTGACTTACAAAAAATATAAAATTTTCTTCTTAAGACAAATGAAATCACTGCGTCAGTTTTCATTTTATAAAGATCAAGTTCGTACCAACTATAGAAAAAGAGTTCTATTAATTTTTATGAAATTCAAGAAGAAATATATCTTAAATTTATTATTTATAATCGTGTCTGATTTACGGAAAAGTTCACATAAAAGGATGAACGCAGTCAGTGGAGGCGGAGAGAGGAAACCGCTGTGGCATGTCAGTCGTTAGTGTCGGAATTGAATTCACGTGTTTAAATTGCAAACAGTTTTAATATTTCAACAACAAATTGATGTAGCAAGATGGTTTTGTTTTTTATTTGGACTAGCTCTTCGTGCTGGTTACAAATCTGTTGGTTGCTTCTTGAAAAAATCACATTTGATATCTTAAGTTTAGAATTATTTGATCTCTTTTCTCTAAGTTTGCAATTAATTTATTGTTTAATAGATTGACTGCAATATATACCTTATCCTCTTTAAGATATACATCTAAAAAGTTACTTTGGGAAAAAAATTTAAAAAATATTTTGATTACTGTCTAATAATCATACGCGACGGCGTGGCGGCTTCCCCCACTCCGCAGCCACAGACTAAATTAATAATGAAAGATCGTTTGCCGCTAAGTGTACTTAAGAGAACAACTCCTGCAGAGGACAATCACCCGCTTGTTGTTGAAATCCTATCGACCTGATTTGTAGAAATTCCGTTGAAAAATAGTATATTTTTCTAATAATTTTAGAAGGCGGTAAGGGACACATTTTCTCAAAGTTTAAAACTTGTTGCATAATTATTGCAATAATAATTGGATATTTAAAAAAACGCACTTTCGGACGGGTTTGATGTTTTTTTCAAAGTGAACAAATGAACAAATCTTAATGTACGACACGTCATTTTGTAGATATTTGTAAGACCTACATTGTTTGACTATGTAAAGATTTTGTCTAACAGACACATAGGTCGGTTCCAATAAACAAAAAAAACCTGCTTTTGCTATCTTTGACGATTGTTTACAAACATAGTGCTTTTGAAACTTTGGTTTAAAAGATATAGGCTTTTCCTCTACATGCTAGCTCTACAAGAATCCGAGGTCAAATTGCAGGTAGCATTTTGTGCCTGAAATTAGTCTTTTTTAACAGGACGCCTGGACTATATGAAACATCAAAATTTTTTTAAAAATTGGTAAGAAGCGGCAGTAAGAAAAAATTCGATTGCAAACAACGTTGTTACATTTAATCTTGTTTATACGTTTCAAAATCTTCTAACAATTCAATGTCAAACGTTTAAAATTTAGGTACTTATATTGTAAATCTGTATTATGGGAATTTTGAGCAGTTGCAAATTTTACTTTCAAAATTATACTACAATTGGGGGGCTGATAGCAAAAGCGGAGTAGAAAAATCGTTGCATCAAAAACGAGTTAAGAACGACGCGGGTAAAAACGAGTTAAAAAGAAACAAGAATAATGTAGATTGTATCGTATATTATAATATAACGATATAATAAGTTAGGTAGATTATATTATGATCTATCATTGTATTACACTTTTATGTTATAATATACGATACAATCCTAGTTATTCTTGTTTCTTTTTTACTCCTTTTTGCCCGCATTGTTCTTAACTCGTTAAGAACAAATAAGAAAGGATTATAAGGATCAGGAAGAATATATTTGTACTTACATTTCACGTTGAAAATTAAATTTCGATATGAGTGAAGTTAAATTAATTATTGAAAATGAAACTAACCGGTAACATTTATTTCCTGATTTCCTACATTATATTAATGACATCCAATTCTTGAGTATAAATTGTTGACTATCCACCGGTCCAGGTAGTAGCGCTTCGTCCTCGCAGCTGGTAGATGCGTGTTCGATTCTCGACGCCTCCACTTTTTTCTTTTAATTTTTTATTCATCCAAATGTTTATGAATATAATTTCCTTCAAAAATCTTCACTAATTATGCAAATAATAATTTTTTGAATGCTCAGGGTAGTACGATACTTCTGGTTAATAATTCGGACTGATGGGGAATCGTGGGCAACTGTTAAAGTAGAGTGTGAACCAATTGTGCAAAATGGAATGCTATTTATAATACTATGTTTTATTTGTATTTATTTGCATGAAAAAACACTTGAAACAAGTATCATATTTTATACATAATTGGTAAAATGTATGAAAAAAATTGATAACAATTATAAAAAATAAATTTGTTGCGAAAAACATGATAAACTTAAAAAAGTCAGATTTTCCATACAAAGCGTCATTAAAGAAAATTCTTATTTGCAGAATTTTGAAAGATCATTAGAGAAAATTATATTTATAAATATTCTGATAAATAAAAAGAAAACCCATTCAAAACTGTGAAGCCGAAGCACTACTGCTTGAGCTACCGGCCGATGGGAACAGTTTTTCGCTAAATTGCATATGGCGTGTAGAAAATATTTGAAATACTATTTTCTCTACAAAAACTAAAAAGCGAATCAGCTTCGTCAAATTAATTCATAGAAAATGAACTAAAAATATAAATAATATACACCGAAACTAAAATTTACAATTGACGGTCTCTCAAGGACCCTGCACACAATACATGGGAAAATGTGTTTTGGTAGATCTGGCTGAAACTGGGTAATATTGTAAGTAAGTAAGTATACCATTAAGCCATTTCCCTTTCAGGGTAGGCGTGACACTACCCGCATCGGGTAGTGTTTCAGGATGGATAGTATCTTGTAGTAAATAACTACAAGTGTGGGCTCACCACACCCACGATGTGCCAACAGCACGCAGTATTCTCGAATGGTCACCCATCCAAGTACTAACCGCGCCCAACGCTGCTTAACTTCAGTGATATGACGAGAACTGGTTTTTTTCAGCGTGGTAATGTAGGTTATAAGGGGCCAATGAACTTTCTGTGCATTTTTTTGGGAAAAAAACTTTGTTTTTTATGTTTTATGTTCATAATTTTGGTCAACATTACATCCGCTTATCCCGATAACTCTCACATCGCGCTTCTGGCCACAGCCGAACGCTAAGCGCTGAATATTTTGAATTAACTGCAACGCTCATAGTTTGAGAGCACCAACGATGCTAAAATAACGTCAGAATCAACCGCGGTAATAACAGTAATATAAATCGCCCGCTTCTTACAACGTTAGAACGCGAAGCGCTAAATATTTTTAATTATTTGCATCATTCACAGTTTGAGGGCAGCAACAGTCCTAAAACTAGCGGTGAATTCGATCTCGAGTGTTTCCACTTTATTTGTATTTATATTTGTATGATGCTCATTTCACGAGCACTTTGCATCCCGTTAGCAAATGTATTTGATTCCTCATAGAGGAAGAATTAGTGATTTTTTAAATAATAGACAAACTAAAGTTTTCATTTTGAAATATTTACATTTATATGATGCTCAATAGAAGCGCTCAATATTTTGAATTGACTGCAACACTCGCACTTCAAGGGCAGCAACAGTAATGAAGTAATGTCAGTGTCAAGTGCAGTAATGGGACTCATATAAATCTCCGCTTTTCGCAATGATAGAAATAGTGCTTAAATAAGGTAAGCATCAAGTATAATTGTGCTAATCATGTACATCGTCCACTTCCAGCAATGTTCCAACGCTAAGCGCTCAATAGCATGTCACGACAGCACCTTCCTGTCTCATCACTTGGTTATTGATTGAATGGGTTGACTTTGGCACAATGGCTGCCCACGACGAAGTGAGTGTGTTATTTATGTCGAAATATTAACTATTGCTGAAACTGGACGATATAATGGTTGGCACAATATCATTTGATACTGACCTTAATTTAGCTCGGTCGCTGCCCTCAAACTGTGAGTGTTGCAGGTTATCCAAAATTTTGAGCGCTTCGCGTTCTGACGTTGCAGAAAGTTGACCATTTATATAATTAGCATTACCGCACTTCATTAGTTATAAGTAAGTTTATATTATAATTATTATTATAATACCATTAAGCCATTTTCCTTTCGGGGTAGGTGTGACTTGCTCAGTGTGGAAAGGAGTAATGTGAGGTAGGGGGTGTAGATTCTTTAGATTGATCTAGAATTCTCGTGTTACTTATTTTTCTGTCCTGGCATACTTCTCTAGCTTCCTTCACGTCCATGCAGTTTTTCATGCAAGCCCTCGCGTATCTAGGGCTTCTTATGTCTCTTTGGATTAATGTGTCATTCGCAGATTCAAGCAATTCTTTCGGCGGTCTACCTCTACGCATTCTGCCATTTACTTTACCTTTATACACTTGTTTGGTCAGTCGTTCATCTTTCATTCTTTCAACATGCCCGAACCATCTTAACTGATTTCTTTTCCATACGTCAACTAGTGTCGCTCCTGTGCCACATTCTTTGAGGATAATCTCGTTTCTGACTTTGTCCCTCAGTGTTTTCCCGCATATTGTACGCAGAGATTTCATGCCAATCGCGTTAATCTTACTCTTGTCCTTTTCTTGACAGGTCCATGTTTCGCTACCGTACAGCAGAGTCGGTAAAAATATATAATTATGTACAGCCATTTCAGCTTTGTTTGATACGTTTTTATTTCTGAGAATGGACCCTGCTCTACCGATAACCTTCTTACCCTCATTTATGCGCCTATCTAACTCCCCATCTATTTTTCCGTCGCTAGTGAATAGGCTACCCAGATATACGTACTTGTCAACTTGTTCCAATCTCTCATCATTTAGGACAATTTTGCACATTGTTTCTCTCGATTGATTCTGCCATAACAATCTTGTCATCTGCGAAAGCTAACTCACGTACCTTCACTGTTTCGAGATCTACGCCTTCTTCGTCGAAGATAGACATTCTTAGACACCTATCCATAAATATGATAAATAGCCATGAGGACATAACGCATCCTTGTTTCACGCCTTGCATAATATCGAACCAGTCACTCAGTTTCCCATTAACCCTTACACTCGCTGTACTACCTGTATATATTGTTTTTATTGCCTGTAGGAGCGATCCGTTGACTCCGCACTCTTTAAGGACTTTCCAAAGTTTACTTCTATTTACCTTGTCAACTACTTCTCCCGTTTCGATAAATAAATTTATCAATTCGCATAACCTGTGATGTATGTACTCCCCACCGTATTTGAGCATTTCAGCACTAATACTGTCTATGCCAGCAGCCTTACCGTTTTTTAAGTTCTTAATTATATCTCTAACGTCAGTGACACAGGCCTTTTCAATCGGGTTTTCTAATGCATTATGTTCTATATCGCAGTTCTGTTGCCCTAGATCTTCACCTCCTAATAATTCTTTAAAAGTTTCTTTTAGAGCGTCTACTATCCCGTCTGTATCATATAGCATTTCACCTTTGCTTTTTCACATGCTGACAAACTCTGTACTTTTACTTTCCTTCATTTCTTTAAATACTAGTTTCATGGTTCCTTCAAAGTCGTTTTGTATTTTCTTCTCTTCTTCTCTTCTGATTTTATCTTTACTTTCCTTGACTAGTCGTTTAACTTTCCTTTTTTTGTGTCTGTAATCATTTTCAAGACTTTTTCTCTCCTCATCGCTAAGACCTGTGATGTATAATGTTTTCTTGTAAGCTGTTTTCTTTTCTTGTCGGGCTGCCTAAATTACATCATTCCACCACGCATCACCGGGCTTTTTTCCTACCACTGCCGTACCACACACTTCAATCCCAGTTTTAACAATGATATCCCGTAACAAAGTCCACGCGCCCTCTATATCTTTATTGCTTCTAAGCGCCTCCCAAGTTGCCCTACCTATGCGTTCGTATATCCTGTGCTGAAAATCTGTGCGCACTTCCGGTTTCTGGAAATTTTCAACCTTGATTCGCGTTTGTTTCGTTTTTTTGGTTCTCTTGCTTCTCCATCCCCGCCGTAAGTTTATTTTCGAGACAAGAAGGTAATGGTCAGTATTGCATTCAGAACCCCTCATGACTCTTGTACCTTTTACTAGTTCTCTTAGTCTTTCATCCGCAATAACGAAGTCAATTATACTGTGGTTATTTCCTTTACACCAGGTGTACATGTGGATCATTTTATGTCGAAAACAAGTATTTGTAATAAACAGGCCATTTTCTAAGCATGGTCTAACTAATTTTTCCCCGTTATAATTTCTTCTTGGATCCCCAAATTTACCTAGCACTCTTTCTGTATCTATATCCTGACGTTGGACGCCGACCCATCCGTTCAGATCTCCTAGCAGAATTATTCTTTCACCTTGATCGGAAGTGCTTATTGTATCATTAAAAGTGTCCCAGAAAGCGTCCTTGACTTCTCTCGGATCGCTATCAACTGAGGCGTAGCACGCTATGATAAATAATCTTCTGATTCCTGCCTTTATTCTAGCCCACAACTATCTGGGAGATACAAAATCATTATTTTTGAGATGCTGTCTTGCTTTTTCATTCATAATTAAACCAAACTCTTGACTACCATGTGATTCACTACCTACTCCTGACCAGATTTCAAAACCGCTTTTCAGCGCCCCATTTTCTATGTTTCTACATTCGCAACACTATTTCTTCGTCTCATGTACACATGAAATATCTAGTTTCCTTACGTGCATAGTTTCTCTTAGTTCTCTTACCTTAAGATCATTCACTCCTTTAGCATTCCAAACACCCAGCCTCCATTCATCTCCTGAAGCTCGACCTTTACGTTTACCGTGTGTATGCATTTCGTCAGTCAACGTTTCAGTCCATTCCGAGGCTATGTTATTGTTTGTCTTATTCATAGTGACGTACTTAATTCAAAATATTGCGCGCTTCGCGTTCTAATGTGGCGGAAAGCGGACGATTTACATGATAGACATTGCACGATTGACATAATAGGTAGCACTTGATATTTACCTTATTTTAGCACCGTTGCTACCATGAAATTGTGTGTGTTGTAGCTAGTTAAAAATATTAAGCGCTTGGCGTTCGAATGTTGCGGGAAGTGGACGATATAAATAACTGGCACAATAGCAATTGATACTGACCTAATTTTAAGACTGTTGCTGTTCTGAAACTGTGAATGTTGCAAATAATTGAAAGTATTCCCTGCTGGAAGTAAAAAGATTGAAAAAGGTAGAAATAATAAACAGGAGTTTAGATTGATAGAGAGATAGAAAAATATTGACGTTTATAGTAGCAGGGTAGGATGAGATAATGAAAAGGAGATTGGAAAAGAAAGACGTGCATTTATATAGACAAAAAGATAGAAAAAGATTGACGCGGATAGATCCAGGATAAGAAGAGATAGGGGAAAGGAGATTGGAAAAGATAAAGGGAGATTAGATTAATTGAGAGATAGAAAAAGATTGACGTTGATAGAAGCAGGATAGGATGAGATAGAGAAAAGGAGATTGGAAAAGAAAGACGTGAATTTATATATACAAAAAGATAGAAAAAAATTGACGTCGATAGAAGCAGGGTAGGATGAGATAGAGAAAAGGAGATTGGAAAAGATAAAGGGAGTTTAGATAAGTTGAGAGATAGAAAAAGATTCACCTTGATAGATCGAGGATAAGAAGGGATAGTGAAGAGGAGATTGAAAAAGATAACGGTAGTTTAGATAGATGGAGAGATAGGAAAAAAGTTGACGTTGATAGAAGTAGGATAGGATCAGATGGAGAAAAGGAGATTGGAAAAGAAAGACGTGAATTTATATAGACAAAAAGATAGAAAAAGATTGACGCGGATAGGATGAGATAGAAAAGAGAGGATTGAAAAAGATAGACGCGAATTTAGATTGACAAAGAGATAGAATGGGATACATTTTCTCTATATATTTCGATCATAATGATTCAAAATGATTCAAAAGGATAGGATCTCTATCTTTTTACTTCCAGCAGGGTTGAGCGCTCCGCGTTCTAACGTTGCAAGAAGCGGGCAATTTATATGACTGTTATTACCGCAATTGACTCTGACGTTATTTTTACACAGTTGTTGCTCTAAAACTGTGAGAGATGCAGTGAATCCAAAATATTCAGCGCTTAGCGTCCGCTGTTGCAAGAAGCGCGCTATGCGAGTCATCGAGATAAGTGGATGTAATGTTGACCAAAATTAATTCTGTGATTCTTATTTGGTCGTTGTTTTAGCTCTCAGTACTATGCAGATATATCATATGCACTGATTTCGAGCGCTTGGCGCCGTATAGCGCTAAAACTGTCCATTGAACAAAACAAAAGTTTACGGATATTTCATTGGTCCCTTACAACCTACAATATTATCAAGTTGCAGCCAAATCCACCGAAAGACATGTTGCCATGTATGTCAGGCCTGCCCAAGTAGGGGAAAACTGATCATTCGCCACATGTTCGAGTTCCACCACCTCTTCAACGGTCCAGAGGCTGGGGGGGGGGTCGCTCTCGTGAAGTTGGATGAGTAGAGGTCGGTGGCGGTGTTAAATTCCCATCTGGCTAATGAGCAGTTTTCCCCTACTTGGGTAGGCCTGATGTATGTCTTGTGTGCGGGGTCCTGTGTGTTTCCAGAAAGAGAATAACTTGAAATCTGTAAGAAAATGAAAAAAATAACTTTGTGCTCAAAACGATTTACTAACATCTATTTCAACAACACAACCACCCCTAGAACTATCGATCTTCACACAACTCAAAACTACCAGGTATCAAGTTGATATCAGGGTATGTCACGCCAGCCACTCCAGTACACAGGAAGTTGGTTCCCAACTTGACTCAGTGGAGAAACAACGAAACTGTGGCGCTGATCGCCTTTCACCAAAATGTTTTGTTTATTATTATTATTTTATTATTATTATACCATTAAGCCATTTCCCTTTCGGGGTAGGCGTGACTTGCTCGGTTGGAAAATAGTAGTGTGTAGATGGGTATATAGGTATGAGGTAGATAGGTATATAGGTGTAAGGTATAGATATTTTAGATTGATCTAGATTTCTCGTGTTATTTATTCAAATGACACGTTTTAAATTTTGAAAAAAGACTCATCAGTGTCAAAATAACCGAAATGGACATGTCAACATTAGATGTCAAAATATAACCTTTGCAATCCCTTTACTTGTAACCCGCCTAACGTAACAATTTTATCAAAAGTTTTGGAATTTTTGCTTTTTTTTTGGTAAATTCACTCCATTGGACATCTGTATTTTACTAGTTTACGTGTTATTGTACGAGTTTTTTATTTTTTATTTATATATATATATATATATATATATATATATATATATATATATATGTATGTATATATATAAAGATAAAAAGTATCAAATATTGTTATCATAAATTAGACCTTTTACACGTAACTTATATATGTTTAATTTATAACTGCAAAAACAGATGTTTATATCGCTTTAATATTTTATAAATGTGAATATAATCGAAAAAGTTCATGAATTCTTATATTTCATTTAAATTTAAACAAGATGATTGGGCGAAAGGCGATCAGCGATGCACTTTCGCATTTTCCCCGCTGAGTCAAATTGGGAACTATAATCATAATCATCGTGTCATGCCCCTGCGGCAAATGGATCTAAATAATGCAACATTTTGCTCTGTTCATGATAAACTTGATTCAAATTTCGAGACTAATTATCTGTCATAAAATTTCAACTACTCAACACATTATGAAATTATTTAATCATCTGACCTGAATGATGATCAATAGAAACAATCAAAAAAACAACTGAAATTGAGCTACCTTGATAATTTTTTGAAGGTTTTGACATTCTAAGAAGTAAACCTGGTAGTCCAGGTGTTTCAAATACATCTGCACCAAGGAAGTTGTGTTCACGATAGAAATGTAAGATTCTTCAACAGTTGTTCGAAGGTTTAGCCATTCTGAAAAGTAAACCCGGTAGTCTTGGTATTGAGAATACATCTTCTTCGAGAAAGGTGCCTCAGAACAAAAATTTCATTCATCCTAACCGTTTTCCTAAGGCCTTATAGTTCTAGGAAGTGAACCTAGTGATTTAGGTGTCCAAAATACATCTTTACCTAGGAAGTTGTTTCTAGAACTGACACCTATACTACCAGGTTTACTTCTTAGAATTACGAGACTTTCAAAAACCCATGAGGGTGTCTTCAATTTCAGTTCTGAACACAACTTCCTCGAGGAAGATGTGTTTTGAACACCTGGACTATTAATAACGCCATTGATCACTTTTTTATTATTTTAATAATTATTTCTCAACTCTTAAGTAAAACTCTGCTGGGCCGACGGAAGTCCTATGTACAGTGGGTAGTACTACCAACTTTAAATTTGTGAAGGTGAAAATTCGAACAAAACAATACCTGAATATAATTGATAATAACAAAGACCTTCCCCCTCCTCCTGCTCACTCCCGCGGCCAGCAAAGCTACCCACCTGGGCTCAACACGTTTCTCCGGCCCTGAAACTCTGTTTAGAGAATAACATTGACAAAAGCAGCTTCCTTTTCCGGTTTACTTTCGGAAACCTACTCTTGTTATTCTGTTTTGCATACTGTTGCTAGTACGCCCTGAAGTTGTGCCCCTCGATTTTTATCAATCCTATAAAGCAAATCATATTAAGTTGAAATCCTAGATCGAAATAGCTGCAACAATTTGATAACCAGGTTATCGTGCGTATCAGTATCCATTTACACTATGTACCAATTTTAGATGTGTAAATTGACGAGTACGACTGCAATAATAGTTATTAAATAAGGCCCCCCCCCCACTAACGTACAGAATATATTTTCATTTTAAAATCATGTAAAAATGGTAAGTTTCGATTGACTGTTACTGTCATTTCTCGAAGATTTCGAATTTTCATCAGGACCCTTCAATAAACCGTTGTAGTAACAAAAAATTCGCTTTACCTACTTATTACCGTGAAAAAGTAGCAGACACCTGGACTATAAGTTTTGCAAAACCAATTTGTGAAGTTTTGGTAGTTTTTCAAACTTAGATTCAAAATTATTGCGATTCTCCGTATTTCTTAGTAACCAAAAATTTGCACTTGAAATTTGGAATTTGAATGACATGTAAAACTCATGACGCCACATAGCTAAATTCAAGATATAAAAATCGTTGAATCGAAGTAACGTTTGGCCGATTCAAAAACCAAAATTACTTTATTGAAATATATTGCAGTCTTATTGATTTTCAGTATTTTTTTGTTTAAACTACACGTTCATTTTGTGCTCTTAATGAAAAGTTATCTATTTTAATTTTATATTATCGCTTAACGAAAAAATGTACATAGAGAAAAATACCGCAATCTTCGCAACGCGTAGGTAAATTATTCTTAAATTATAAGAATAAATATTTGTTGATATCGCGACACTGCTGAACCAATTTTGAATGCTAAATGTAAGTAGAGATTTGCACTTGTAATAAAATGTAGCACCTTTTCGGAAGTAACCATTTCTGGGTTTTAAAATTGTCATTTTCGGACCAACATAAATGTATAACGCTATCAAAAGAATTACTTGATAAGTTTAAAAAGCTAACAAATCAAAAGTTCTATATTAAATGTAATTAATACTGTTTTGTAGGAAACAGGCGATGAATGTTTAGTATGCATGCCCCTGAATGAGGAGAACGCGAAACCTGTAGTTGGGTATGCATCGTGGCTACTTCATAGCCTGAGTGTAGAAGAAATGAGGGACCGGATAAATAGAAAAATACCGGTGGTAATTAAGTGGCCACAAAATCTTTCAATTTGTCCGCCGAATGCAATGAGGAAGAAAATTGCACAACACGAAACGCAGTTGAGATGTCGCTTGGTAACGATTCTCGATTTTGGAGGTAAGCAAATTTTTGTTTTTCAAAACTTTGTGATTAATCCTGTTCCTGGTATCGTATAAATAGTATAGAGTAGTAGTCTGTCACACAAAATATCACTGAACAGAAGGTGAAAAGCAAACACAAAATTATTACTGTAGAATAAACATTTACAGAGTGGACAAATATGACTGATGTCTGCAGAATGTATGAGAAGCGCGGAGTTGTCCGATCGACGAAGGAGAACAGAAAAGAATTGAGCAAGAAGGAGTTTGACGAGAACATGTTCGTCACAAATTTTCAAAGGGGTACCAAGAGATCGGGAACTGACGGAAGCCACATCCCTACCAAGAAAATAAAAAGAATGAATAAAGCTGAGTACAAAAAAGCAGATTTGATGAGGCAAACTGCAATTATGGAAGCATTAATTGGAAATGCGGAGGTAGGAACGGAAAGTGCAGTAAGTGAATAATGAATAAAATAATTAAAACCGTCAATGCTTTGCGCTCCAAATGTACGGCTATTCAAGCATTCGTTTTGTAATTAACTACGATGTTGTTTTAGAAAGTGTCAGAGACAACAACCCCTGATGATCTGTACAAAAAACTGTCCAATCAGTATGTCGAGGATGACATCGAAAGGAAGATAGTGTCTAAAGTAAGTGCTACATAATAACTATAATATGTGTATACTATCTACGTCCTACTATCTGTCGAAAAAATTTAGATACAAACTACATGTTGCAGATGAAAGGTTTCCCATACAATTATATTTTTGCTTGAAACAAAACCATTTTTTTCTGTTAAAGACATGTTTAGTAGGGCGTATTCAATACGATCATGTCATTGAATGAAGTAAATATGTTTCTCATTGCAATTTATTTTTTCGCAGTGCGTTGTCCGATCACAGGAAACTTTGGCAGAACGTCTTCCTTTGCCTACTTGTTCAGTGGAAGCTGGGAAATCGGAGGAGCGTGATCCGTTGCCGGTAATTTACACGTTTTTTCATGAAATCTGTCACCATCACTGAAAATGTGGAATATGTATTGAAAGAAGTGTCTTAATTTTTCAGCCGAAACAGGTAGAATGTCCGGAAATCTCGAGCGACCGAGCTTCATTTCTAAGTACGGCGGAAAGTAGGACGGAAGCTATTTCGGCAGAGGAGCCTGTGTGCTCTATGGAAGCTGAGCAATTGCAGCAACAGGACCAGTTGCAGGTATTTCACACGTTTTTGAAACAATTTACAAGTACTACTCAAAATGTGGAATTTTTATGAAGAAAGGCTAAAATTTTCCAGAAAAAACAGGTGGACTCAAAGAAAGGACAGGCGACAACAAAGAAGGCTGGACACCCGAAACAGTTGTCAGTCGCCAAAAGTTTCCATTTCTGGAACCACAGTGGAGACATGGAACCGGAATCAATCCGATTGACGGAAAGTGTTAGAGTTCCCACCAACGCAGTCCAAAAATGGAACGACAGGAACATTAGCACATTGGTGAACGACATGTTAATTTACTTTTTCGACCGCGAAACTCTCAGGACGTCATCATTGACAGGGAAAACTTGCAATCTGCATAAAGGGAGAGAACCGAAGCCACCATTAAACGAAGAGAAGGTAGATGCAATAAAGAGTGAGTATTGGGTATGCGCCGTATTTCTTTAGTTTTTTATTCATGAAGTATAACATAATAAGTTTATTTTATATAAACTTTATATTATTTATATATTGTATATATTAAGTATATTATTGTTAAAATGTATTGCAGCTTACGCAAGACGGAGATTCCCCGAGATCAGAGGTGCAAACGGTGTCATCGAAGGCACAATAAGGAACAAACTAAATAATGCCAACAAGTCCAACAGGAAGAAGAAGGACAAATTGGGAATGTGAGTTGAAAAGAAATTGGAACACATTTTTCCTACAATAAGAAATAAACCTAAATTTTGGTTCATTTTTGTTTCAGAAACGAAGCAACAAAGGAGAAAACTGATGAAAATGGAGCCATTTACAATTAGGGTGGACACTTTCTTTTTTTGGAATTAGTTTAGAAAAAAGCTGAGGTTTTTTTTCTACAAGACTACCAATTTCCAAAGTGGCTTTTGATTTCGTCTTTGAGTAATCGAACGATGCATGTGATGGGGGTAAATTGTTTTGGCGGATATCGCGTGCCTCCCGCCTTATCGTGGCATGTGGTTACTTAGCGTTCGGTTACTCAAAGACGAATTAAAATGCTAGTATGAACATTGGGGGGCTTACATAAAAAAAACCTCAGCTTTCTTCCTGAACTATGTTCCAAGAGATAAATTTCGAAATTCGAAAAAACTCGACTCGTTAGGCAGTAGCCTAACCGATCTGCCGATCCGCCGCATCAAAAACCTTTCGTGCGTCGCTTAAGAAATAAAGTCCTAACTCGAAAACTAATAAGAAGTTTTGAGTGTTCTTGGTCTTAATTTAAAGCTGAGACCTCAGGCTTCATTTGAGCAAAGTTCCAAATTTTTCCTGTCACTTCCCTAAAGCATGCAGCGAGTTGAATTTGAGAAATGAAAATTCGTCAAAATCTGAAATTACATCGATCTTTCTCACACGCTATCTCGACTTCTATTCAACAAAAATACTTCAGCAATAGCTCAATCGACGCGAAATTTTATATTCTTTCAAACGATTTTTTCAAAATATTTCTAGCTCAATTTTTCACGGAGATAGACGCTTTTAAAGACGAGCGTGATTTTAATACAAATTTTGTAGGTGGTCCCACAATTTTGACCGGTAGTGTATGTAAAATGTTGTGCTGATTACGAAAAAGTAGGGTGCCCCCCCCCCCCCCGAAAAATGGGGAGGTTTCGAGATATTCGCGTTTTAATTATTTTTTAATTAATGCAATAGTCCTATTGTAATTTGAGGTTTTTCAAAAGTTCAAATACATGGTCGGCTAGAGAACCGATTTACGAAGAGAAACTTTCTCTATCGTTTTTTTGATTCAATCAATTGTTAACATAAAAAATTAACAATTACGTGGAAAAATGAGGGAAAAGAAAATTGTGCTTATTTTGTTTAAAATATTGATTGCACAGCAAAAAGCTTCTTACAAAAGTTGGAGTACTCTCAGAGGAGCATTTTTTTCTAAGAGAACATTTTTTGATAAAAGTGATCAATTTCGAGAAAACATCGATTAAAGAAATAAAAAAATTCAGAGCCAAAATATAAAGCTGGTTTTCTTTGTAGGAAACAATTTCATCAAGAAATTTCAAGAGATAAAAGATATTCCTGTTTGGGTGTACTTCCACTTTCATAAAGAAAATTTTATTGTAATGTTCATATTTAACAATTTCATGCGCATTTTAGAATGTAAATACTTTGACGTGCTGTACCTTTAGCAAGTTTTAATAAAATCTTCTGGAAATTTGTACATGCATAATGTAAAGCCTCATAAAAAAGTAGCATCAGCTAGTTTAAAATCCAATGATAACTCCTTGCGCTGTAAACAGTAATGAACAAAGTCTCGTTTGCAGCTTCTAATAGTCGTAAAGACTTGTAATAAAGCTGAATAATTTTCATAAAAATTGAATTATAAAATGGCTTTTTCAAAATCTTTCTATTACTTATACTTTGTTTATTATTAAATTTCATTTTTTTGGTTAAAATGTAATGGATCCCTATTGCTGTTATAAAGGACGATTTTACGGTGGCGGCATGTTGCCCCCAAAAACCATCCCAAATTTTTTCTAAGCCAAAGGCGTGAACTAGTCGCTCGGGCTAGTTGCGCTGGAAATGCAGGAGCCCCTTGCAAGAGCGACAAGTTAACGCCTTTAGTTTAGAAAAAATTTGGGATGGTTTATGGGGGCCACATGCCGCCACCGTAAAATCGTCCTTTATAACAGCAATAAGGATCCATTACATTTTAACCAAAAAAATGAAATTTAATAATAAACAAAGTATGAGTAATAGAAAATATTTTGAAAAAGCCATTTTATAATTCAATTTTTATGAAAATTATTCAGCTTTATTACAAGTTTCTGCGATTATTAGAAGCTGAAAGCGAGACTTTGTTCATTATTGTTTACAGCGCAAAGAGTTATCATTGGATTTTAAACTGGCTGAGGGTAATTTTTTAATGAGGCTTTACATTATCCATGTACAAATTTCCAGAAGATTTTATTAAAAATTGCTAAAGGTACAGCACGTCAAAGTATGTACATTCTAAAATGCGCATTAAATTGTTAAATATGAACATTACAATAATATTTTCTTTATCAAAGTGGCAGTACACCCAAAAAGGAATATCTTTTATCTCTTGAAATTTCTCGATAAAATTGTTTCCTACAAAGAAAACCAGCTTTATATTTTGGCTCTGAATTTTTTTATTTCTTTAGTCGATGTTTTCTCGAAATTGATCACTTTTATCAAAAAATGTTCTCTTAGAAACAAATGCTCCTCTGAGAGTACTTCAACTTTTGTAAGAAGCTTTTCGCTGGGCAATCAATATTTTAAACAACATAAGCACAATTTTCTTTTTCTTCATTTTTCCACGTAATTGTTAATTTTTTATGTTAACAATTGATTGAATCAAAAAACGATAGAGGAAGTTTCTCTTCGTAAATCGGTTCTCTAGCCGACCATGTATTTGAACTTTTGAAAAACCTCAAATTACAATAGGACTATTGCATTAATTAAAAAATAATTAAAACGCGAATATCTCGAAACCTCCCCATTTTGGGGGGGGGGGGCACCCTACTTTTTCGTAATCAGCACAACATTTTAAATAATATTCAGTAAAAAAATCCTGCGGACCTAGAACGGCACACAGGCTTACACCCAGCTCCTAGAGTAATTCTGAAAATTACGGTTAAAAGAAATGTATCGAAAACATTACGGGTGAAATTTTGTGTGGTGTCTCAGGGGGAAAGTTACGAATGTTTGAAAATAAGGGTTTGCGTAAACTGAGGCTAATTGGGCGCAGAATTTTTTTACTTTTCACGGCATCACAAGGGAAACAGTATCATTTTAATATTATAAAAATCCAGGTACTGTAGCAAGAATTTTTCGGGAAATTACTCTTGTATTATATTATTATATTATCTTTTATTATTATACTATATATATATTCTATTGTATATACCATAATATATATATATATATCACTGAATAAACGCAATATCTCCTGTGAATGCAATACGAAACCTCCTACTGTTCAGTTTATTTCAATACAAAAGAATCCCTTAATTCCCATCGAACACATATTATGATTTAATTGTTAAGCATAATGCGTAATGAATGTATTGCAAATGTATTGCGGAAAAATTCGAGTAAACTTAAACGATATTCTAAAATTTCAGAACTTTGGATGAAATATAAAAATATTTTAAGCATTTTTTTAAATAGGTTCAGCAATTAAAATATTTTTAATGTCAAAACTTCTTAAATTTTTAATTGTTTATTAATCTGTTAAAAACTTCTGAACCTTCTAAATTTAGGTGGCTGAAAACTGCGTTAGAGAATTTGTTTTTGTGGTGGATAGCAACGATTCTTCCAAGCATGTTCCAAAAGTTGGGTGAAGAAATTATATATTTTTGCTTTTCAAAATTATGCCGCTGGGCACTCCTAAATCCCCACGCAAAATACACGGGGAAAGTAAGTTGTAGAGGTTTTTTGAATAACTTAAATCCAAAAATGTCAACTCGACATGAAATGTACACCTTCGAGCACTTCATTCTCGATTGTTTTGCCAAGTATTAGTGAAGGTCTAGCACTCGAGTGAATAATTATCAATATTTAAAGTAATTTTCAATTGTAGAAATGAATTCCTTTTCTTTAAATGATATTTGCTTCTCAAAAAGTAGGCTTTCTCCTAATACAATGAAAATCAAGGTTGCCTTTTTACAGGAGCAACCGTGTCAAATAATCTCAAGAATTTCATCTATTGTTATCATAATTTTGATGGAAATTCGAGTATCCGTTCTTTTTCTTTAAGTTTTATAACTTTTGTGATTTCAATGATTTTTTTAGATAGCTTACAATATGCTCTCGAAGGCCTGTAAATACAAAAATGGGATATCCCTTAGTTTTCTAGAAAGAATTCGGAACATATCGCGATTTTCAAGAAAATCTCCTGGAAATGTGTATATTAATGAAATAATAGATCCTTGCGCCAATAACAATGACGTACGAAGTCTTCTTTTCACTTATTTTGATTGTAACTCACGGAACCAAATGTTTGAATAGTTAAATAAAAAGCTTTATCAAGCGTCAAGTCTCCCGCATATAAAGATATGATCACTTTTCTTCCAAAAAATGTGTATCGACACTCAGACAAAAAGTTGTTTCGAAAAAAAAGCATCGTCCTCTTGCCTGTTTTGTTTTGAACGACGTGAATATATTTTTGACCCAAATATAATGATTTGGCTGCAAGATTAGGTGCAGTTAGTAGCTTGAGGAAAATTTTTGCTGCGAAAGTATTCCTGTTGAGACAAATGAAAATCCTGTCAACCTTAAATTTAAGAGGAAATTCCATTTACGTCAAAAAACATCCTTTTGCCACAAGAAAACATTTCTTTGAGTGGGTAGTTAGAAGAGATAACATCTAAAAAAAAATAGGGGTTTCTGGCCTTCTTTTCCCAGCCTTGACTTTCACCTGTTCCCAAAATAAGGTCGACGTTAGGAAACATCTGACAAAATTGTAAGATATCCTTTCAACATTCTTTAATGCAATACATTGTTCAAAATTCTGAAATATTCAATAATTTACTTTTTAGGGTGATTCAGTCACAAATACTTTATCTTGAGAGTAAATGATAGGAAGCCGTTTGATGGCTCAACATGCGCAGTTTTATGATGCGAATCCAGTGTAACACTTAAATTTATGATAAAATAACTCTTACGCAAGAAATATTATTTCGAATATTTCGGAACTTAATCAATCTTGGCGCGCGGAAGGTTTTGCAGGAAAAGTGGTACAAAAAAGTAACCTTTCGATGACAATAGTAACACCAGAAGCAAGCCAACTATGGTCAACAGATTAGAATCAAGGTTATATCTAAGACCCTAATGGCCCTGCTTACTTCAGACACATCTGTTCAACGAAGTCGAATTGCTTCTGGAGTTAAAATTATCATCGGAAGAATCCTTTTTCTCTATCACATCTCCTGCTGTGCCTCCGACGCAGCAAGTCTTATTAATGTCAGAAATATGAACAATGATATTTTTGGCGTAAGGGTTATTTCATCATAAATTTAATTATCGAATAGTACTCGCATCACGGAACTGCGCATAAGTGGAGACATGAAACAGCTTCCTATACGCATTTGTTCTGAAGATGAAGCATTTGTAAATAAATCCCCGTCAAAAGGAAATTATTGAATATTTCCGAATGTTAAGAAATGTTGAAACAATATCTGAGCATTTTTTTCAGATATTTCCTAACATACACCTCATTTTGGGAACAGGTGAAAGTCTGGGCTTGAAAAAAGAAGCCGGAAAACCCAGTTTTCTGTAGATGTTTTGCTTTTTACCTATAGACAAAAATTGGTTAGCAACAAAGCGACCATATCGTTCAGTTCGGAAGACTGAATGCTTACAGACTCTTCTTATTAAAGAATTCAGAGATTTTTTTTCAGCGAGTTGCAATCAAAAGAACCGAGGGGTCTCGACTCTTGCCCCTGACAGTACTTTTTATAAGTACCACCGTCCTATATATCTGTTATGTATTTCAGTTCCATATTTGTTGCATGAGAGTTACATATTCTTGTCACACTGCTGAGGAATTGTTACAAAGCATGCCCTACTCACACTCACTTCCATTGTAAGTGCCGTTCCATCAGTAATGGGAAAGTTTTTGTATTTCCGAAAAAGGAAATAATTATTAAACATTTATACGCAACATTTTGCTTATTTTCAGAAACAAAAAATGAGACATTTGCTTCAAGAATTGTCTTTGTACGTTATTTAGTTTCAGAGATGACACCTAACTACTGTTTTGTTGTATATAGTATCATTGCGCAGAGAAAGGATTGAAAGAAATTCATATATTTTTTGCCGATTTTTTCAGATTTTTTGCAATGTATATTCAGGAATTAACAGATATTCAATGTTGAGTATTCTAAAATGATAATAAGATAACTGTATTTTTAAAGCTTTTACTCGTCAGGAAATAATTGCTAATCAACTGAAAATTTCAAAACTCTATATGTCAGTTCAACATTTATCATTGCAACATTTGCTTTGTCTCATAATTTTATCATTTTTTTCTGCTGAGATTTTAACTATAATCTGTCAAAAAATGGCATCGTATTCATTTCCGCAAAACGCAAAAACTTTTTTCTGTTACTATTCTATAATATCAAATATGATGGCAGATACAGCCTGGGTGTTTATTATTTTTTTCTTTAATTTCTTAAATTTCCAATTCGATTAGTGATTAGTGAGAAAAGCAGGAAGAATCACTTGAATGAATCACTGTTTCCATAGTTATACAGATCTTCATATTTCGCAATTCTTTTAAATCATGTCTTTTCACCAGACTCACGGTTTATAAAGTTAGAGATTTTTAATGAAGTACATGATTTTGGATCATATTACCGAACAGTAAAATAACGTTTTATTTAAACAGTGTTTTTAATGAAACTTTATTTTACTGTTTTTATGGCAAAATGTATAAAAACATATACATATAATAAGAAAAATAGGAGACATCTATGAAAATGACATAATTGTCACCTTGTCAGACCCAGCATGCAGCTCAATAAGACTGTGTGTTCCGTCGCTAATTAATTATTTTTGCACTTTAATGCATGCGAAATTTTGTAGAAATTTCCTTTAATTATGCGTAATC
>CAKNYM010051083.1:164626-187310 GCA_932195095.1 Andricus curvator
CGCACACGGACTCAGCTGTAGCAGCCTCTACTGGGCAAATGACATAAATGTCATCTTGTCAGACCCAGCATGTAGCTCAATAAGACTGTGGATTCCGTCGCTGATAAATTATTGTTGCACTGTAATGCATGCGAAATTTTTGGGCAATTCCGTTTATTTATGCCCAAATTATATTAATTATATTGTTAATTATATTATATTTAAAAAGTGAAGAAGGCATTTAATTAATATTTTCTCTTATGCGAAATGCATCTGCTTATTGTAGGATTTTTTTGAGTATATATTAATTAAGCATGCAAGTGAAGTAGATATCTATGTTCTAATTTCACAAATGAGAATAACAAAAATCGGGGAGGAGGGGGTGAACCAAAATTTGCAATATTTGTGTATTGTCATCGGAATACGCATGTATGCAAAATTTCCAGTCGATTGGATATGTGCAACTGTGGATAAATTGGAGTACAAGATTTGACCCTCATATACACACATGAATGCATACCTGTAATAAAAATTTGATCCCCGTTGGCTTGCCACCTATACTGCCATCTATGGCATCTCTGGGACACTAAACCCCAGTAGCAGCGGTTCTCACGTTCTCACTTTTCAAATAGTCTCTTTTAGTTCAGTAGAAAAGACCTTAGCGGTCAGGCAGATTTTTTTTTAAGTATCCTCCGCAAAAATACCATTGCGAGCGGCGAATAATACACAAATGGTTCTCAAACAATTTTCCAATGGTACCCCAATGATACCCCAATGATCCACCTCAATGATTTTTCAATGGTTATCGAATGATCCTTTTTCGTAAGGGCTGTACTAGATAAAGCGACAGTTCTTTGTTTTCTGGATTCCCAGGTTACAGCAGTACCAGCGGCCTTGAAAACAAATCCGGTATATGATTTTCGATCGTCGGCGTTGGAGCCCCAATCAGCATCAACGTAGCCAACTAAATCTTCTCTAGTTTTGCGGTACATTAATCCGTAGTTGCGTGTTCCCTTCAGATACCTAAGAACGCGCTTCGCAGCAGCCCAATGAGCTTTTCCAGGATTACGGTTGTACTGACTCAATGCACTTACTGCATATGCAATGTCAGGTCTGGTTGATACTGCTAGGTACATCAAAGATCGTTTCATTTCTTCAGATTCCTGTTCTGTAGACGGCACCATTCACAGAAAAAACTGGGGGTAACAAATTTTGCACGTAATCATTATTTCTAGGTAAAGTCGGCTCGGGTACAGGATAATGTCGCGCTGGGTAATTGATAAGTGGGTAAAGTATACCCGACTTTACCCTGGAGGAGAGTAACGTGGGCGAAGTGTCACTTGCTGACTTTATGTTTAGAAAAGCGGCTATAAATTATGAATTGTAACATATTTCCGCGTATAAGGCACTCCAAAAGGATGATAGTTAACATTAATTAGCGAATTAATAGGCGAATTTTCGACTTACCACACTTTATTCATCAAAATAAATTTGACAGCAGACACAGGATTTGAATGTCGCCATGGTCTTTAAAGTTAATAGGTGCATTAAAAAAAACAACGTAAAGTTTCGGCTTGAGAATTTCCGAAGATGACATTTTTAGAGTGGAAACTTTTCGGCAGATCTTTGAAACAAATTATTTCACGTTTATTTACAGAAATCTTTGCATGCCAATGGTAAATTAACAATTATGAGATAATGGGCAGGTACATATTTATTGAAAGTGCTGGATCGGTACTAGGAATTTCCACGATGTTCTTGAAGAAGATTACGTTATCGATTGAGCAGAGTAGCACTATTGGCACATGGATCAAATGGTGATTTTTGAAAATAAGATAAGTGATAAGTCTTGAATTTAGAAAAGTTACAAATATACAAAATTTTAGGTTATGTTTTGGTTTTTTATCACCCGGAAACGATATTTTCAAGGCTAATGCTATAGTTAGGCGACGATACTCACATTCCCTTCTAGTCTTTGCTTTTACAGTGGGTTTCAACTCTAGTTTCTTTTTGGTAACTTTTGGTCATTTGGTGGCAAAATGAGATTATGACAAACTGAGATTATGGAAAAATAGATTCCTACCACGTACAGCGTCATTGGTGCAGTGATACTAGGGATGGGCGACATCAATGTTTATTAATTTTATTCTATTATTTTTATTTTACTAATTTCTAGTAACGTTTCTTTCTTTGCGGACTTGCGGGACACATTGATACAAAGGACACATCCCTATGACTAAATGAAAATGTACAACTATTAACAATTTTAGGTGATGTTTGTGTTTTTCACAGAAGCAGATATTTAAAAAATAAATATCGATTTGAAAAAATAAAATTATGTTTATAGTATATTCCTTGGTAGATACTCAGTAGTCCATAATTTAAAAAAAAAATAGATTTGAAAACCACTGTTAAAGCAAAGACTAGAAGGAAATGTGAGTGGCCGAAAATAACAGCTCTCAAATCTAGGTTTAAGAGGTTCATATTTTCTTTTTGCGCATTCCCATCTAGTATCCAAATGATCCCAGTTTTCAGATTTAGTGATTTTGTGGAAAAATCAGATTATGAAAAACTGAGAGTATGGACCAATGAATATCTACCGCATATTTCACTGGTTAGACTTTTCTGAAATTTAGTGCAGCTTTTTCAACAATTCTAAATTTCTTTTTTGGCAATTTAACCAAAAAAAAATCAAATTCCTATACAGGATTTTCGAAGGACCAATGACGATAGATTTCGTTACATGAGCTCATATAGGTTGTGTAGCAGAAGCCTGCAAAATAGACTTCTTCACAAATTCGGTGCATAAATTTGATTCTTTTTTTGATACCATGCATTTGGCCCATTAATTTTCACTCCGCAATCGACGCAGTGAAGTTAGCTGGCGAATAAGTGAAAATACTTAATAAACTTCTTCATCCAAGTTTGCGATAAACTTCCCGCGTGGGAATTTAACATTTAAGTACTCGGAAAAGGACAGGTCAGTTTTCCTATTTTTTCTATTTCCTGCGATGTATGAACGAGGACATCTCTGATATGCGTAGTAGTGATTGCTGTATCTTTTTAGGTTATATGTTAACCCATCTGTCATCAGCGTCAACCTAAAAATACACGGGGATCACTACTGCACATGTGAGAGATATCCGCGTTCACACATCAGTAAATAGCAGCTAGGTGCCACTTAATGGGAGGCCTGTAAAGAAAAAGTAGGATGAGAGTTGACCGTGGCCACCAGGCGAAGTGAAGGCCCTGTTTACTTTTAGGGCCGACTTGCTAAATAGTGTACAAATTTGAAAATAAATGAGATTAAAGAAATTTAAAATGACGGAAATTAAAAAAAAAATAAATTCTAAAAATTTAAATATTGTTAGTATTATTTATTGTGCTATTAAAATATAAGAGTATTTTTTTTGGTAACAAACAACCAATCACGTTTAAATTTCATAACGAAAAGAATAACATTAACAATATTTACATTTTTACAAATTATTTTAATAATTTTTTTTCAATTTCCCGCTCTTTTCAATTTCTTCAATCGCATTTATTTTCAAATCTTCATACTATTTTATCATTTATTTTTCCTCATTAGATTAGAAAACTATTTATGTTTATATTTTCGGCAAAAAAAACGAAGAGAAGCACATTAGAACTGTTGAAAAATATCACTTTTCTCATTTTCACCATGCATTTTGTAGCAAGTCGGCCCAATAGGTAAACAGCGTCGCACGCGCCCATATCAAGTACTAATTTTCTCCGGTCAAGAGTCATCCCACTTTTAGCTTTGAGTGGCACGGTGCTGCTAAATAGTTGAAATTTGAGGTTATGTTCACTTTCAATCATACTCGTAAATTCTCCATGAATCTATCCACTTATTATATTCTCAATACACGAAAACAATCGACGTTTAGTTGATGTTTAACTAAATTTCTAAGCAAATTGTTTGGAACATTGGTGCGGTTTCCTAAGGAGCGCCGCACTAACGGGGGCGTGGATGGAATGGCACCCTCAAGGTGCAGTCCCATGTGGGCAGAAAACGTCGGCGTAAAGCAGAAACACATAAGATTGCGAGGGACGGACAGATCTATTTGTCTCTTTCACTCTCATGAGTTTCTGCTTTACGCCGACGTTTTCTGCCCACATGGGACGCCACCCACAGGTTACCTGCAGAAAGTCCAAAAGAGTGAAAGAGATAGAGAATTGTCCGTCTCTTTCACTCTTATGAGTTTCTGCTTTACGCCGACGTTTTCTGCTAACATCGGACTGCACCTTGGGTGGGACTCGGATGGCTTAAATCGAGCGGATCTCTCTTTCTACCATGTGCGATAGACAGCGAGACGCGATCGAAACCGAAACGATGGTTTCGAAAGCTCTCTTTCTATCGTATATGGTAGACAGAGAGGATCTATTAGTTATGAAACGACAAACACGACTTGTCGTTGGCAACTATCGGACTCTCTCTGTCCACCATATACGATAGAAAGAGAGTTTTTGAAACGATCGGTTCAACTTTGATTGCACCTCGTTGTCTATCTCACATGGTAGAAAGAGAGGTCCGTTCGATTTAAGGCATCGGAGTCCCACCCCGTCTGCCACTGCCGGCAAGCAGAGGTATGAACACCTTCCGTGATGCAAAACTAATAATAGGTGGCAGCACCGAGCCGAGTACTAGACCCTCTGTCGGTGAGAGACGAAATTCAATACGGTGCTTGGTATGCGGTTGCTTATAATTAAATATATAAGGGTAAATGAACTTTAAGTTAATGTTTAGTGATTATATACGAAGGTAATTTATACTTTTAGTGGAAATCATACATAGAATGAGGTAAATGGTGAACTACGGTAAACCTAACCTCAATTTGCAAGTAACAGCCAGAAAAGGATTTATGAACCTTTTGCGAATGCTAATTTTTAAAACTTTTTATGAGTATGTATCATATGATACTCGGCTCGGTGCTACCACCTTCTATTAGTATAGCCACCTACGTCCCATGGCAGCGTCAGGGTGGCGTCCCATGTGGGCAGAAAACGTCGGCGTAAAGCAGAAACTTATGAGAGTGAAAGAGACAAATAGATCTGTTCGTGTCTCTCACTCTTATGTGTTTCTGCTTTACGCCGACGTTTTCTGCCCACATGGGACTGCACCTTAACTCTTGGCGCAACACGCAAAACGTCAAATCACTCGATATTTCAGCCAATGATAGTAATCCACAGAAACACAGTCATTGGCTGAAATGTCAAGTGATTTAAAGTTTTGCGTTTTGCTTCAAGATTGATGCTGCCATGGGACGCCATCCTTATGGTGGACTCCCATTGCAGAAGACAGCAGTGGATGAAACCACAAATTCATGAGTGAAAGAGGCAAATATATCTATCCGTCTCTTTCACTCTCATGAGTTTCTGCTTTTATCCACTGCTTTCATCTATCATGGGAGTCTACCATTAGGGTACTTTTTCACGGAGTTCGAATTTGAATTTTTCATTCAATTAATTGGCGTTTACGAGAATTCGCTCTGAGCTCGCTCTGAGCTCGAATTATCGCATAATTGTTAATTGACCATTGGCATACAAAGATTTCTGTAAATAATCGTGAAATCATTTGTTTCAAAGATCTACCGAAAAGTTTCCGCTGTAAAAATGTCATCTTCGGAAATTCTCAAGCCGAAACTTTACGTTGTTTTTTTCAATGCACCTATTAACTTTAAACACCATGGCGACTTTCAAATCCTGTGTCTGCTGTCAAATTTATTTTGGTGAATAAAGTGTGGTAAGTCGAAAATTCGCCTATTTATTTGCTAATTAATGTTAACTATCATCCTTTTGGAGTGCCTTGTACGCGGAAATATGTAAGAATTCATAATTTATAGCCGCTTCTCTAAACGTAAAGTCAGCAAGTGACACTGCGCCCACATTACTCTCCTCCAGGGTAAAGTCGGGTATACTTTACCCACTTATCAATTTCCCAGCGCGACATTACCCTGTACCCGAGCCGACTTTACCCAGAAATAATGATTACCTGCAACATTTGTTACCCCCAGTTTTTTCTGTGTTTCCTTGCTCAACTGCGAATTTCCATCCATCGGTGTGACTATAGGCTTTGAATCTTGCATTCCAAACTTGTTTAGGACATCGTCGATGTATTTCTTCTGGCACATGAAGACTGATTTCGAGATTGGATCTTGTTGGAATTCTATTCCGAGGCAGTAGTGTAATTTTCCCAGATCCTTCATCTCAAACTCTTTGGCTAGAGATTCTTTCAGCTTTGTAAATGTTTCAACGGAATCAGCTGCAACTATTAAATCATCTACATAGACGATTACAATTAGACAAGTTTCTTCTGTCTTTTGCATGTAAACACAGTTATCGCTGTTCAGCTGTTTTAGGCCAAAACTTTGCAGTCGCTGATCCAGCTTTTTGAACCACTGTCTACCTGATTGCTTTAGACCGTAGATACATTTCTTGAGAGAATACACGAGCTGTTCGTTTCCTTCTTTCACAAAACCATCGGCTTATTCCATGAAGATTTCTTCTTCCAAGTCACCGTTTATGTACGCCATGACTACATCGAGTTGGTACAAGACGGGACCCAGTTCGGCTGAAAGGGCCATGATCATTCGAATGGAACTCTGTCTTGCAACAGGAGTAAAGTTTCTTCAAAATCGATTCCAGGCTGTTGACTAAAACCTTTAGCCACTAAGCGAGCCTTGTGACGTTCAATGTTTCCGTCTGCGTCGCATTTTGTTCGCAGTACCCATTTGCAACCAATGACTTTCTTTTTCATAGGTCGATCAGTTAAGATCCAGGCTCCGGTCTTGGTGAGAGCATCAAATTCAGCTTCCATAGCCCTTTGTCATTCTTTTGCATATGGCCCGGCTAAAGCTTCCCGAACGGAAGGATTTGCTGGCTCTTCCTTTAATAGGGTTGCTCTCTCCGCAGTTTCTGCCTCAACCATGTGGAATTGTTTTCTTGGCCTTCCCTTTTGACCTGTTTTTACAATTTTAGGCCGTCCTGGCCCCCTCTGAGTCCTTACAGGTTTTTCTCTCGCAATTTCAGCTGGTGGCAATAGATCCACGCCTGCATCAACCTGTCCTCCATCGTTGGGAAAGTCGTTTGAAAGGTCACTCGGAAGATCGTTGTTATCTGGGAACTCAGCTTCATCATTTTCTTCGTGCAAACTTTGGTGATCGTCCTCAACGTTGTTCTCGAAATTAATGATGATTGGTGTGTTACTTGGAAATTTTCTTTCCTCTTCTGCAGCCTTAACTCTGTTGAATGTTTTCTTCAATGCGACATCTCGGCTGACTATTATCTTTTTGATTTCTGGATTCCAAAGACGATGTGCTTTGCACTCAGTTGAGTATCCAATGAAGATGCAAGGTGTTGATCTTTGCTCGAACTTGCCTTTTCCAGGCTTCTTGTTGAGTGCAAAAGCTTTGCAGCCGAAAGTTTTCAAATGGAAAACACCTGGTTTTCTGCCACACCAGATTTCGAAGGGTGTTTGATTTACCAAAGCCTTCGTGGGACATCAATTTCGAAGATAGGCTGCAGTGGCTACTGCTTCTGCCCAAAAAGTTTCTGGTAGATTAGACTCGAACATCATACACCTAGCCATCTCAACGAGCGTGCGATTCATTCGCTCAGCCTTGCCATTTTGCTGTGGCGTATATGCGACTGTTCGCTCTCGTTTGATGCCTTCTCGTTCTAGGCTAGCTGTAAAATCAGTACCACAATACTCAAGGCCGTTGTCTGTACGCAAAGTTTCTATTCTTTGTTCAGTACGAGTTTCAGCAAGTGCCTTGAATTTGTTAAAGGCTGTTTTTACCTCATCTTTTGTTTTTAGAAAATGGACCTCAACCCAGTTTGACTTGCCGTCAATGAATGTTGCAAAATATACTGCTCCTCCAAGAGACTGGACTCTCATAGGACCACAAACGTCAGAATGAACCAACTCGAGCAGTTTTTCACTCTTTAATTCTGAATTCTTTGGAAAAGGTGTCGCACTCTGCTTACCTAAGATACAAGTTTCGCACATTGAAAACTTATCATCTTTTCCAATTTTTAATCCATTGACCATGTTTTTGGAAACCAGTCTTCGTAGATCATATTCATTGAGGTGTCCATATCTTTGATGCAGTTTCTCCAGTTCGCTTAGTACATTTTCTGCCTCAGCTGTGGAAACTATTTTCAATTTTGGTCTCTCAGCTATTTCAAAGAAGTATAAATCGCCTTTCTCCTCGGCTGTAAAAACAACGTCTTTGTTCAAAACTTCAGCACCGGTTTCTGTAAATAGAACGGCTAGTCTGACCTTTTGATTTTTGACTGGTGTCAAATCTGAAAAATAAGTCTCGTCGCAACACATATGCGAAGTTGCACCACTATCTATGCACCATAGTTCACTTTGAGACAATTCAGCAGTGAGTGCACTTATCAAGGAAGCTTTTTCTTCTGTTTTATTTTCTTCGATGACAGCCATTAAAAATTCCTCGACTTTTGATATACTTTGCTTGCTGCTTTCTTTTTGTTTTCTGCTGCTTTCTTTCTGCATTCCGAAGCCTTGTGTCCAGGCTTCTTACAAAAATTGCACTTGTAACCTTTCGTCTTCGATTTTGAATCATTTTCTTGCCTGGGCCTAGAACTGTTTTGATTTTCGTTGCTTCCTTCTTTGTTTGGATTGCTTCGAACTTTTTGAAGTTTTGTGTAGAAAGCACCTTGCGAATCCTGCTCGGTTTCTTTCCCTTTTCGAGCACTGTACTCTTCGAGTGATTTAATTTTTTAAAGCTTCAGGTGCTGGCAGCTCGCCTCGAGCTTCTATTGCGCAACGAAAATTATAGTAGCTATTCGGAACACTGTACAAGAGTAAAATCGTTAAAAGATCTTCTGAGATTTGAATATCAATTTCTCCGAGTTTATCAACTGTGTTAAAGAAAATGTTCAGGTGCTCCGACATACTGGAATTTTCTTCCATTTTTGTAAATAGCAACTTTTTCAACAATGTTGCTTTTCTAGCCGGGCCCTTTGATTGGTACACTAATTCTAATTTTTGCCATAACTGATTAGATGTACCGCAGTTCTTTATATGACACAGCTCGGAAGGGTTCATGGCGAGAATTATGTCAGCTTTCGCTTTACGATCGCTTTGATCCCAGGCCGCTACTGCAGCTACATTTGCATCTGTTTCTTCGGGTCTGAGCTTCGTTCCACTCACATAATCCCAATGATCATTTTTAGTCAGGACAGCTTCCATCTGAAGTCTCCATGTGCCGTAGTTCTCTTTTCCTAGTTTATACATTTGAATCGAGAATCCTGTTGCCATGCTGCGTTATCGCGTTTTTCACACTTCACTTGACAACGGCGTTGCACGATGCGACCCTCGTTTCGCCTTTTGTCTCAGATCACATGAATTTCGCGATTCGCGGCCACACTAGCTCTGTGTAAGCGTTCTAGGCTCATAACCTGTTAGTTTTAACTATGTTTATTACACTTGCTATACGACATTCAAGAGTATACACACTGAGTCACTGACTCCCCGGTAACAAGGAGTTCATTGGAACGCATTGGAACGTTTCAATGCATTTTAATTGCATTTTTGTCTGAATGCTTATTAATGCGCAAGGCGCAATGAAACGCATTAAAATAAAAACTTAAAATGAACAGCATTAAAAGGCATTGGCATGAATGTGAAGTTAATGAGAGGGCATTTAATGGCATTGAAATGAAGGAAACTGAGTATATGCTACATAACAGAATAATTATGAAAAAAGCAAACTAAACAATTTTCAAAAAAAACTTTTTTATAATTATAAAAATTTAGGACCAGACAAACGTTTCTTAGTGCTTCTCATTTGATTTCCCAAATTTTCAACTCGATATCGCGTTTCGTGTGAACGTAAGTTGGTTTTGAAAAAAATGTCAAAAAGAATGTTGAGGTTATGCTCACATGGCCTTAAATTGAAAAGCTTATCAACTTACCCGCTGATTTTAATATTACTCCCTCCTGTATGTCGGCCTTTCCGCCGTTATTCAGAGAGACGAGGATGTGGTATTTTTGCGTTGGCGAATGCTTCGCGGCATCACATTTTTTATTCTTGACGTATGAACTTTTGTTGAAACGTTTCGCGAGAGTAAAAGCACATACGCGAACATCTTGCAGTTATCACTAGAAAGTATCAAAATGCGAGAATGTTCCACAACGAAATACAATGTCCATGCTCACTTTTCGGCTACTATATCACTTTCGCGTCTGTTCCTCAGTTCCTATATGGTTCCTATTCTTCTTAAATGGCATTAGCCTTGTCAATGCAATCTGCCGCAGAAGGCATTGTATGGCATTCAACTGAAAAGATCTCGAAACAGCAATGAATGGCATTAACCCGATTCAATACTTTGTGTCATGAAAGACATTGTATGGCATTCAAGTGGGTGGCTCGGCGAACCGCATTAAATGGCATTAACCCAATTCAATACTTTGTGTCATGAAAGGCATTGTATGGCATTCAAGTGGGTGGCTCGGCGAAACGCATTAAATAGCATTAACGCCAATTCACTTAACAGTATTACCATGACGTCAGTTTAATGCCTTTTCATTTGTGCGCATTGAAAATGATTGGAACGAGACAAGATTTAAGCCATAAAACGCATTTAATGGCAATTCGGACAAAAATGCAATTAGTACGCATTTCAAGGCATTGAAGTGTCTACTTTTTTAAATGCCATTCTATGCGTCTCAATGAACTCCTTGTCACCGGGTCACACATCAAAAAGTTCAAGTGTGTATTAAAACCATATGTACTTGGCAGCACTATTCAGACTGATCAGGCATTCTTGCAAAAACACTAAACACGTGTTGTATTATTTAAGTATGCACAACAATTTCGTTTTTATTAATTATGATTAATTTAAATGTTTTTCAAATTCGTTCTTTTTTTTGGTAGAACATTAATTTTCAAGGTTAGAAATTCATCTTTTTCATTGAAATTTTAACTATTTTGTGAAAATTCGTTTTTTTTGTTGTTGGAAATTTAACTATTATATTGGCTTTTTTTTGGTTAAAAAATTATCTTCTTAGTTAAAAATGTATTTATTTAATTAAAAATTTAACTATTTCTTCAAAATTCGTTCTGTTATAAAAATCTTTTATAAGTATTCGGAAATCCTTTCAAATTTCAAAATATTTTTAAACGCGTCAACACTTCAAACATTTCTAAATACATTTAAACGGGCCCGAATTTTTCTTAAAATTTTCAAAAATTAAAAAAAAAATTCCTGAAGATATTCTGGATTTTTTGACGGGATTTTCAAAATTCTTTTGAAATGTTCAAAAATCTTTTAAAATTTTCATATGAATCTTAAGAATATTCTTTCATTCTTTTGAAACGTTTCAAAATTCTTAAAAAGTTTCTAAACTTGTTGTTCGAAATCATTAAAAATCTACATTTTGTTTCAATTTGTTTAGAAATATTTTAATTTATATACTTCAAAACTTAGTGGCTGTTCTCAGTTTGTTCTTTGCTGAGATTTCAAAATTATTAAAATATAATATAGATTTTTCAAGAATCTGGAAAAAAGAAAATTTTTCAAGAATTCTAACAGTAGATTTCAAGGTAATACAAACGTTCTCTTAAGGTTCCTGGGAAATTGAAAATAATTTTTTATTTTGAAAATTTAATTTTAAGCGAATATTCGAAAACATTTTAAAACATTTCAGAAACATTAAAAAAATTGTCAACAAAAATCTGGAAGATTTTAAGGCAATTTTTATAAATTTGCACAATTAAAAAAAAATTCTAGAAAAATTCGAGTTCATTTGAAACATAGTTTTGAATCTTTAAAAAATAATTGTAATATTGAGAAGATTTTTAAAAAATTAAAAGAAAATGTAGATTTTTGAAGATTTTGAAATAAAATTTTGGAACCATTTGAACAATTTCGATAGGTTTCAAGAAAATAAAAAAATTTTCTTAACATTCATGGGAAACTTTTTAATGTTTATTTTTATTAAAAAAAAAATTAAAGAAATTTAAAAATATTTTTAAACACTTTTAAACGTTTCAAAAAATGAGACGACTGAAGAATCCCGAAAAAGAAAATTTAAAAACCGTCATTCCTTGACAGCATTGTAAGTGAGAGTGTGGATTTGTTTTGAAGGCGCGAGAGGAATCTTCGAGTCTTGTCACCTCTACTTCATAGAACCGACGGAGAGTTTCCGAGAAATGTAACTCACCAAACAAATGGAATAAAAATAGAATAGCAACTCTTTAAAAGAGGCTTTCTTGAAAGCTTATTATTTTTTTCCAATTAGAATCATTTTTGATACCAAATAAAAATTTCGAATAACTGTTTATTTGTTACAAGTTTTTGAACGCTTAAATTCGAAAAAGTATATTTCGAGATTTCATAACAAGAAATCACGTTTTATCAGTTTGTTTTTAAAGTTATATAAATATAATTTGCCTAAGATTCTGGAGAAAATTCTAAAAGATTTTTGAAGATTTCACATACGTCAAAAAAAAATCTGGAAAATTTTGTAGTAACTTTTTTTTTATTTTACAGGATTCACAAAATAATAGGAAAAATTAGTCAGTTTAAAGATATTTAAGACTTTACGAAGTTTTGCAGAAATTTTAGAATATTTTATAAATTTTCGGAACACTATTTAAGTTTTAAAATATTTAATCTCTCCAAAACTCCAATTTTTGTTAAAATTTGGAAAATTCTTAAGAAGCTTCTAATTTTTTTTCAAACTACTAAAAAATGTATGTTTGGTTTAAAGTGTTTGAAATTTTTCAAATTTTAAATTATTTTAACATCTTTCTAAAACTTTAAAACCTTTGAAATATCTTCTGAAATAGTTCAGTTTTCCTACAAAATATGTTGAATGTCTTAAAATCTTTTAAATTCTGTTCTAAATAAATCAGTCTAAAATCTAAACCATTTGAAACTTTCCCAAAAATCTTATTATCGGTACCGGTAACTATTTTTTTACGGGTACCGACAGTTTACAAATTTCGTAAATTAGCATATTGTAAGTTTTTGGCAATGATTTCATTTTTCTTATCTCTTTAAAAGTGTGAAAAAGTTTACAAATTGTATACTGCGGCAGCAAATTGTTAATAACAGCATTATTTCCTAATATTGAGTTATAACTTAAACAGGCTTTTTTGAGCGACTGACTTTTTTGAGTGAAACTAAAAAAAATTTAGCTGCAAGAATAAAAACCGAACACATTTGGATAAGCGCAAAAATATGATTCATTTTGGAAATAAAGCCCCCCGGTAAGAAGGCTTGAATAGAATAGGATTGAAAAAAGCAATTTACGTGTGAATACCTGATTTTTCGTTCGTTCTCTTATATCAGAAACAGTATTAGAAAGAAGCAACTGCTATTCCTGTCAATACATTTTGAAAAATATAATTTTGTGGCTATCTCTAATATTGACTTGAATCAATCGAATTTACATACAATTTATTCACAATTAGTAAATTATTTACTATTACTATAGTACTATGGCAACGGCCATACCACGCTGGAAACACCAGTTCCCGTTAGATCACTGAAGTTAAGCAGTGTTGGGCGCGGTTAGTACTTGGATGGGTGACCGTCTGATACTACTGCGTTTCTGTTGGCGGTCGTGGGTGTGGTGAGCCCACACTTGTAGTAGTTATTTACTACAAGAAACTATCCACCTAGAAACACTACCCGAATCGGGTAGTGTCACGCTTACCCCTTGAGGCTCGCCGAAAGGGAAATAGCTTAATGGTATATACTATGCATGTACAATTATTAAAGTCATATTAAAATTTATTTCATCTACATTAAATTCAAATTTTCAATTTGTTTAAGATAACTAATGTTTTTTAAACACATAAATTATATTTGGAATTTAGGTATCACAAAATGTATTACACTCAATTCAGTTCATTATATTGAAATTGAGGATAATACATTACATATAAATCCAATGTAAATTTCTTGAATTCAAATCACTTGATTTCTCCGAAGTGCAAACTTGAATTCATTTAAATAGACCCTCCCTAACTTATATTCCAAAATGGATAATTCAAACGATTTTATGCACACATTTCTTGAAGGAATTAGAGTGAATTAAATATACTTAAAATCTATCCTGCTTTACGGAATACGAGAGAGATGTCATTAACGCTATATGAATAGCCGGAAATTACATTTTTGAGATAACCTATTCTAGTTTTGTACATTCAAGCCTAAAGGGAAAATCAGGTATTAAAAATAATAGATTTATCTCTGCCTTTACGTTAGATTCAGAAATTTTTTATCTTATTCTATTCAAGCCTTCTTACCGGGCCTCTTTAAAAAGTCAAGAATTAAAAATTAATTGTTTTTTATTAGGAGATTTACAAACATGTCCTCTTCTTTTCATATCCTGCTTTGTTTATGAAATCATTAATATTAGTATATTTTTTAACAAATTAAAAAAATATAAATAAAAAATAAACTATTTTTCCTTTCTCTGATTATTAATTAAATTATTTGAGAAAAATAAATTTTTCTCAATTGTATAAGCATTGACTCATTTTTTTTGTATATTTATAAACAATTTAATACGTTTACTTGCTGGGTATGTAACTTCTTTATTTTCAAAAATTGTCTATCATCATAATAAATAAATAAAATTTGGTGCTTAATTAATAAAATTTGGCTCTTAATTCTGCACTTTTAATAAGACACAACGGTAATATTATAAATAAAAATAATGGACTCTGGTTGTAAATAATTGTGCACTTTTCAGTTAGTGCTAATGGTAACTCCTCAAGCAGAAACTTCAAAGGTAAATCATTTCAGAAATTGCTAAGTTTCATCATTTACCGACGCGCAACGTGCGCCTTCAAAGTAACTCTTAGGTGCATCCGCCAAGAGGGCGCAATTATCAGCGCATGTTTTGCATATTTTCTGATAGTTGGAGTTTTGGAATCAGATTTGTTCATGACCGTTGATGCTCCAGCATATTACAATGCTTGGATATCCGTCATGAATATTCCAAAACCCCATTTACATTGCACTTGGCATATTGACAAAAACTGGACTAAAAACATTCATTTACAAGTTAAAAATAAAAATAGAACGGAAGAAATTTATCAGAAGGGTAGACCACTTTTAGAAGAAACTGATAAAAAAAATTCTTTGACGCTTTACATGGGTTTCTTGACATGTGCGATGCAGATCCTGAAACTGAAGATTTTGAAAGGTATTTTAGTCAGTACTATGCTGGAAATCCCGAACTGTGGGCCTACTGCTTTCGCCTCGGCTTAGGGCTAAACACCAACATGTTTCTAGAAGCTCTTCGCAAGAAGATAAAGTATTATTATTTTAATGGTAGTCAGAACAAGAGGGTAGATAAATGTATAGATATACTGCTACGTTTGAGTCAAAATATGATGAGCGGCTATAAATCATGAATTCTTACATATTTCCGCGTACAAGGCACTCCAAAAGGATGATACTTAACATTAATTAGCGAATTAATCGCCAAATTTTCGACTTACCACACTTTATTCACCAAAATAAATTTGACAGCAGACACTGAGTTTGAAAGTCGCCATGGTCTTTAAAGTTAATAGGTGCATTGAAAAAAACAACGTGAAGTTTCGGCTTGAGAATTTCCGAAGATGACATTTTTACAGCGGAAACTTTTCGGTAGATCTTTGAAACAAATTATTTCACGTTTATTTACAGAAATCTTTGCATGCCAATGGTTAATTAACAATTATGAAATAATGGGCAGGTACATATTTATTGAAAGTGCTGGATCGGTACTTGGAATTTCCACGATGTTCTTGAAGAAGATTACGTTACCGATTGAGCAGAGTAGAACTATTGGCACATGGATCAAATGGTGATTTTTGAATATAAGATAAGTGATAAGTCTTGAATTTAGAAAAGTTACAAATATACAAAATTGTAGGTTATGTTTTGGTTTTTTATCAATCGGAAACGATATTTTCAAGGCTAATGCTATAATTAGGCGAAGATACTCACATTCCCTTCTAGTCTTTGCTTTAACAGTGGGTTTCAACTCTAGTTTCTTTTTGGTAACTTTTGGTCATTTGGTGGCAAAATGAGATTATGACAAACTGAGATTATGGACAAATAAATACCTACCACGTGCAGCGTCATTGGTGCAGTGATACTAGGGATGGGCGACATCAATGTTTATTAATTTTATTCTATTATTTTTATTTTATTAATTACTATTAACGTTTCTTTCGTTGCGGACTTGCGGGACACATTGAGACAAAGAACAAAAATCTATGACTAAATGAAAATGTACAACTAGAAGGAAATGTGAGTTGCCGAAAATAACAGCTTTCAAATGTAGGTTTAAGAGGTTCATATTTTCTTTTTGCGCATTCCCATCTAGTATCCAAATGATTCCGGTTTTCAAATTTAGTGATTTTGTGGAAAAATCAGATTATGAAAAACTGAGAGTATGGACCAATGAATACCTACTGCATATTTCACTGGTTACACTTTTCTGAAATTTACTGCAGCTTTTTCAACAATTCTAAATCTCTTTTTTGGCAATCTAACCAAAAAAAAAATCAAATTCCTATACAGGATTTTCGAAGGACCGATGACTATAGATTTCGTTACATGAGCTCATATAGGTTGTGTAGCAGAAGCCTGCAAATAGACTTCTTCACGAATTCGGTGCATAAATTTGATTCTTTTTTTGGTACCATGCATTTGGTCCATTAATTTTCCCTCAGCAATCGACGCAGTGAAGTTAGCTGGTGAATAAGTGAAAATACTCAATAAACTTCTTCATCCAAGTTTGCGGTAAACTTCCCGCGTGGGAATTTAACATTTAAGTACTCGAAAAAGGACAGGTCAGTTTTCCTATTTTTTCTATTTCCTGTGATGTATGAACGTGGACATCTCTGATATGCGTAGTAGTGATTGCTGTATCTTTTTAGGTTATGTTAACCCATCTGTCATCAGCGTCAACCTAAAAATACACAAGGATCACTACCAGCCCTATCCTACTCCCCGTGTCTGCAACGGCGTAACGTGATCCCTTAGTGATTATAGTTTCTATGTGCAAATTTTTCTCACCAGAGCGCGTTGCACGCGCCACGCTCTACAAAAGCATTGTGCCCATTGTGCTGAACGGTGATTTTCAAAAAGATGTAATGAATAATTTATTATAATGAGTAAATATGGTGCGTTTAAGTGATTTGGTGAGATTCCTATATTTGATATTGACCATAATGTCAATGTCAAAGTGCAAATTCAATGGACACTCGTGTATTGTGCCGAACTGTAAGTCAGGTTATAGTTCACAACCTGTACACGAAAATGAAAAAATTCACTTTTTTCGGTTCCTTCGGGAAAAGAAAACTTCGAAAAATGGCAAAAAGCGATATTGAGAAAAGATTTTATTTTAAAAAACGACGTACCAAATAAAGACGAAGCGTGTGTTTTTATTAAATTTGTATATTCGGTAGCTTTTTTTCCTTACAAAATTCCCTAAAATCCTACACGTTGGTTTTAGTTATAAAGAAATAGTTAAAAAAATATCTAGTATGTAATGAAAACTTGTTTTATACATAATTCATAAAATATTTAATTTTAACAAAAATAAAAGAAAAGTATTATATGGAATCCTTCAAATTCTTTATCAAAATTAAAATTCTGCATTATTAAACAAAATTAATAAATTTCAATTTCATTTACAGTTAAAGCTTAATTCCTAAAATTCTGTTTATTTTGAAGTATATTTCATCTTTTGCACTGTAGGATTTTGTCGTACAAAGCCTTGTTAAATTTGAGAGCTTAATTTTTACTGTTTAATGACAGGTTGATCCATCTTTTGATAACCTTCAGTTAAATTTATACCGTAAGATTTAACATGCGCTAAACTTATCTGGAATTTATCAGAAGGTGGGGCAATCAAACCTAAATTAAAAAAAGAATTATGTTTTTAATAGAGCAGTTTCGTAATATAAAGTTTTTATTTCATCTTTTCCGAACTTTAATATTTTAAATATATGAATATCATGTATAGAAAAATCAGCTGAGCAATTCCATGTCAAATCATCCGAAGAATTTCAGCTATTGTTAGAAATTTTGATGAAAATTTTAGAATTTGTTCTCTCAGGTGTTGAAAGAAAAAATCACAAAATAATTATTGAAAAAATCCAAAAACTTGGAAGATATTCAAAATTGAAAATTTTGGTCCTGTTTTTCTAAACTTTTCATAGCATTGGTGATTTTAGAGATATTAAGGTCCACTTTTTGTAAATTATTCGTAATAAGACGCAGCTTTGAAAATATATTTTTGGAAAAAAAAATTTCAAAAACTTCTTTGATTTTTCAAAAACTAATTTTGAATCTGAATATCTGAAAAAAAACACTGTTTATTTTCTTCATTTTTTTATGTAGATGGCTTCCAATGTCCTCTACAAGTCCTGTAAATATCAAAATGGGATCTCCCTTAGTTTTCGAGAAATAATTAAAAACGTACGCCAAAACCACGAAGGAATAGTGAATAGACTATTCCTTCATGGCCAAAAGGACATTGTAAGCTATCTATATATAAAAAATGAAGAAAATGAAAAGTGTTTTTTTTTTAGAAATTCAGTTTCAAAATTAGTTTTTGAAAAATCCAAGAAGTTTTTGAAATTTTTCTCTTCAGAAAATATTTTCCAAAACTGCATCCTATTACGAATAATTTATAAAAAAATAGACCTTAATATCACTGAAATCACCAAAGTTATGAAAGTTTAAGAAAAAAAGGACCAAAATTTTCAATTCTGAATATCTCCTAAGCTTTTTTATTACAAAAAAAAATTATTTTGAGGTTTTTCTTTCAACACCTAAGAGAACGGATTCTAGAATTTTTATAAAAATGACAAACAATAGCTGAAATTCTTCAGATGATTTGACATGGAATTGCTTAGCTTCAAAAAGGTAACGATGAATTCTTGCATAGATATATTTCGTTTCTTAAATTTTATATCAGAAAATGTATATCATATTTTATTAAAATTGGAATGTTTGTTAATTTTGATGTGGTTTTTAACATTCATATTTAATAAAAAAAAAATTAAATTATAAGATAGAATATTACTGGTTACAATGTATATTGCCGATCCAGCAATTCTTTTGACCTAATTCTAAACGATTTAATTTCATCCAAAACAAAATTTAATTTTCAATGCAAAGAACATGCAAATGAAGCTATATATACTATCAAATTTAATAATTAATAATGAATATTTTTTGTTATATTTTCAAATTTTTAATAAAGTATATATATATATATATATATATATATATATATATATCCCTTTACATGCGTTTTTATGGCGTATCCACTGTATACATTTTACGTAATATTATGTGTTCTTCTTCTATTTTATATTATAGTAGATTGATGGAAAAGGTGTATTTTATGTTGTAGAATCATTTTACAAACATTATTTCGCCTCATATTGTTCAAAAACTTCATTATTTTAAATTATTAAATATTTTTCTATTAGTATAATGCATTTATAAAGCGTGCTGCGTGCAGCGCCGCTCTGGTGAGGAAATCTCGCACATACAAACTATAATCACTAAGGAAGCGCCATTTTCTTTTTAGTCGGATAGGGCTGATCACTACTGCACATGTGAGAGATATCCGCGTTCACACATCACTAAATAGCAGCCCGGTGCCAGTGAATGGGAGGCCTGTAAAGAAAAAGTAGGATGAGAGTTGACCGCGGCCACCAGGCGAAGTGAAGGCGCTGTTTACTTCTAGGGCCGACTTGCTAAATAGTGTACAAATTTCAAAATAAATGAGATTAAAGAAATTTAAAATGGCGGAAATTAAAAAAAAAAAAAAAGTTCTAAAAATTTAAATATTGTTAGTATTATTTATTGTGCTATTAAAATATAAAAGTATTTTTTTGGTAACAAACAACTAATCACGTTTAAATTTCATAACGAAAAGAATAACATTAACAATATTTACATTTTTACAAATTGTTTTAATAATTTTTTTTCAATTTCCCGCTCTTTTCAATTTCTTCAATCGCATTTATTTACAAATCTTCATACTATTTTATCATTTATTTTTCGTCATTAGATTAGAAAACTAATCATGTTTATATTTTCGGCAAAAAAAACGAAGAAGAGCTCAGTAGAACTGTTGAAAAATATCACTTTTCTCATTTTCACAATGCATTTTGTAGCAAGTCGGCCCAATGAGGTTCATTCTGCAAAACTAATCGTAGGTGGTAGCACCGAGCCGAGTACTAGATCCCCTGTCGATGGGAGACAAAATCAGTATGGCCGTACTACGCGCGGATTGATTTGAACGTAAACAGTATCGAATAAATTATACAGTTTAACAGAACTTTAATCATTTTTCTAACAGAAAATCTTATTTTATGAAAAGTAGTGTATTTCAAATTTACGAAGTACGAACTGCACATTTCCAGAAGCGGTGCTAATCAACATAATATTATGTTTATTGTTTATGTAAACCTAACCTCTGTAATTGACAGCTAGAATCACCTTCAAAATATATAGGATTTATTAACTCTGGATTATAAGCTTATAAGTTATAGATATAATAGCAAAAATGGTCAAAAACTGTGTTTTGGGATGCTCACACGACGTAAATGTTACTATACATTCATTCCCAACCGATCCCAGTTTACTTGATAAATGGCTAAAGGAAATAAACAAACCCAATTTGATACTGAACTCTGGGCTTGGCGTTTGCAGTAAACATTTTTACAAAGAAAATTATGTGGAAATAAGTGCACACACAGGTATGTTTCAAAATTGTTATTAAATTTAAATGTTATATACAAAAAATATATTAATTCATATTAAAAAAGTGAATGAGGAATTTAGATTAGAGTAGATTATATTATATAATTTATTGAATCTTTGGTGACATTTTGCCATAAATTTGGTTCTGGTAAACACAAGATAACAGAGTAACAATAAATATTTATATTCATATATACACTACCGGTCAGAATTGTGCGTTCACCTCTTTTTTAATGATTGATTAACTTCTCTTAATTGTAATCATATTAGAGCTGAAATTTTTTCTCTTTAAAGGGTCGAATTGTGTTTAAATTCTGTATAAAATGAACCCAGAATGAAGCCAATTAGTCCGTTTTTTTAAGTAGATATTGCAAAAATAGTAGACATTTCAACGTTTTCTTAGATTTAAAGTAACATCCGAAATAAGCAAGATTTTTTAATGTTCTTGTGCTCATTTGAAAGCTATGTTCCTATAATATTGCAGAAAATTATGAACATAAATATAAACAAAATTATATCACAGTGCAACTACTTAAAGTTATAACAAAAAGTTGAACAAAAATTTGAAAACATGTTATCTTTAGGCAAATTATAATAAAAATTGAATGGATATCTATTTGAAGGACTTTTATAGAAACTTCATGATTATATGTTTCATACATTTCACAAAAAATAGATTTTGACAACTGTAACAAGGAATTACCGTAAAGAATTATAACTTTAACTTTTGAAGAGGAAATTTTGAAAGGAAATATCTTTTTAAATGATTTATCAGAAATTTATCAATTCCTGTTCCAATTCAGGATTCTTCCGATTTTGAAAATTCCTTGTTCCAAATGAAAATTTGTTTAAATTTAAATATTCCTTTTTTGCAAATAAAAATTGTCCAGAATTTGAAACTTTCATTTTCCAAATTTTAGAAAAAGGAAGTTATCACACTGCAATCGGAAATTATCCACGCGCCTTTTTTTTTTGCTGTAGCTAAAGTGACTTAATTTATACAATATTAACATTAAATTTTTTTTCTCATGTTCACACGAAAGTAAATAAAATTCTGCACCTAATAAGCCCAAGTTACAGGCAAAAGGTTAATTTAATAGTAAGGTCAATTTTTTTAAACGTTAAATTTGGATGTTTTTGAAAAATTGGGATACCTTTGGAAATAATTAACATTTTACAAAATTCTGAGGCTCACTTTTAAGGTAAGTCTTAATAGTGTTTTGCTAACAAGAAATATTCTAGTATAAATAATGAAATATTTATAAAAGATCTAACTACTCCACACTATTATAATATAGCATAAAAGAACTTTAATATTTAATAATTGAAATTTACTCTACCCTGCCTTTATAGGCGTACTTATAAGTAAAACTGTTAAAAGAAGATTTTAACAAAAAAACTTACCTCTCCAAATAAATTTCGATGTGTTTTCTAGTAATAGGAGGTAACGGACTCTCACTATGGAAATCTTTGAAAGTTTCTGGGGGTGGCATACTTAACAGAAGTTGCTCTTCTTCTACATTATTTTCTTCAAAAGAAATGTTAAAATTGTTGTCGTAGTCTTCCAGTCTAAAGAAACAGTTCATTTATAAGTTTATAAATATTTAAAAACAATTCATAGGTTATACCGTTGAATCAGATCTTCTTTTCTGCCACTAATCTTTGCATTTATTTTTTTCAAAAGCTCTTACAATTCTGTAACCTTTAAGCCAGCGTATTTAGACATTTCTAAGCGATTATAATTACATGAACACTTTTTTAATCATTCAGATATACGTTTACGTTCAAATCGTTCAAATCAATCCGCGCGAAGTACGGCCATACTGATTTAGTCTCCCATCGACAGAGGGTCTAGTACTCGGCTCGGTGCTGCCACCTACGATTAGTTTTGCAGAATGAACCTCATGGA